>JAODUP010001419.1:0-63403 GCA_025642065.1 Paralvinella palmiformis | reverse complement strand
ATAATTACGCCTAAATATTGATAACAATTATCATAAAAGACGACAAGTATACGGTAGTAACTAACTGTAGTGGCTTCATTAATCCAAACTCGTCTATGTAAAATGAAATTTAATTGGTCATATCCTATTCCAAGCTGGGTACTCAGAAATTCAAAATTGATTCCAATAGTGTAATGGGAATTCTATGGAAAGAAGACACGGCAAATTCAATGGTTCATCACTGGTTAGATTTTTAAAACTAAAGTCTTCAGAGGGTCAAACTTACCCCTGTTATAAAATAATTAATAACATTTTAAATCTTTAAAGTCACGTTTTGACGACATTAGAAACAAACTTACTAAGTAAGGGACTAACATTCGTTCAAACCCCTAAGATTTCTAAAGCACCCATTTTGGAAGCAACTAAGGATTTCGGGAGGAAACTGAAAATAAAATATTTCTTTCCCTATGAACGTAACAATTTTAATAAACCACAGAAAAGTTTTTTATCTAAGTCTAACTGGGTTCCACCTGACAAGGGAACTGATCCCGATTTAATAGAATACATAAATAACTTTACAAAAGAACTAAATGTTAAAGAACAATTAACACTAGACAACTTACGTAAAAATAAAGATATAGTAATTAAAAAAGCTGATAAAGGTTCGGTAGTAGTAATAATGGACAAAAATAATTATATTACTGAAGGCTACCGTCAATTAAATAATTCTAATCATTACGAAAAGGTTAATGAGCCTATATACCCCAGAACGGCAATTAAAATAACTGGTATTTTAAATAAACTTAAATCTGCGGGTGCAATTTCTGAAAAACAATTTAATTTCCTTTCACCTCCCCAGGAGCCAAAACCTCGATATTTTTATATGCTCCCTAAAATTCACAAAGAGGACAGTTGTTGGACAATACCAAACGTAATGCCCCAAGGAAGGCGAATAGTGTCTGATTGTAATAGTGAATCAAAAAATGTATCATCTTTCATAGATATCCACTTAAAACGATTTGCTATGGATCACCCTTCTTATATAAAAAACACATACGATTTTGTAGAAAAAATTAAAGCATTAAGTTTGCCTGATAATTGCTTGCTTATAACTTTAGATGTTGAAAGTATGTATACTAATATAGATCACACCAAGGGGTTGCAAGCGGTAAGGGACGTAATGAGAAATTATCCCATATATGATGATCCAATTATAGAACTTTTAGAATTATCTTTGAAGGGTAATGACTTTTTGTTTAATGATGAATAGTTCATCCAAAAAGTAGGCACTTCTATGGGTAACGATTGGGCACCACACTACGCCGATATTTACATGGCAAAATTTGAGAAAGAGGCACTACTTTAATGTCCATTAAAACCGCATACCTACTTCCGGTATTTGGATGATATTTTCATAATAAGGCCACCAGACTCCCCAAGAGGGATACCCCCACCAGATCCGTTTCTTTCGTGACGGAGAAGAAACCGGAGGACTGCTTCAGGATCCCTCTGTGTGGAATGCTGCCCGTGAGATCCTTTGTCAGGGACCCTCCACAGTGCTTCCTGTGCCACAGGTGGAACCACACCGCGAAGCACTGCAAGACCAGAGCCCGGTGCTACAACTGTGGAAAGCAGGGTCCGAAGGAAGCAGGTCAGCATTTTGTGTGCTGCCAGAAGGCCGGAACGCCGCGTTGCATCAGTTGCGGTGGAAGCCACATGGCAGCATACAAAGGGTGTCCGGCCAGGAAGGAGACCGTCCAATATCTTCAGCCCCGCCAAAGCCCCCCCCCCACGCAGCAGTTACAGCCCTAAAATCAGATACAAAATCACCCCCACAAACAACTACACACCGACCTTCCCAAATAGCGCGGCACTACTGTCGGAGACAGATTTCCCCACATTACAAAAAAAACCTCACATACAGCAACAGAAAACACCTGTACAAACAACGCAGACACCAACAACAACACAGACAGACCCCACCACAGCAACACTCACGGCCATACTCGGCCATACTCGGCCGGATCGAGCCAGGTCTTGGACTCGATCCTGGAAGTGGCGCTGGGGTCAGCCAAAACAACAGCCCAGACAAAACCAAAACCCACAAAGCAACACACCCCAGTGAAAGTAAAGGACAGCTCGGGAGAGATCTCAACATCATCTCCGACATCCGAGGCTTCCACTGCAACAAAAATAGCCTAATTGCAGCCATCCAAGACAAACAACCAGACATAGTATTACTACAAGAAACTCTTACAAACACTAAATATTCAATAAAAATTCCCGGATACACTATCTGCCACAGTCCTCACACAAATAATTCAGATACTGTATCCAGAGGACTAATAACTGCAATACATAATAACATACCACACAACACGTCCCCCCTAATTAACTCCTCCAGTGATTGGCAATCAATCACCACTGAAATAACCGGCTTTACCAACGGTCCCTTCCAATTAATTAATACACATGTCTCCACTAACCACATATATGATATACAACAAGCAACAAATTCATATAAACATTACTTAATAACAGGCGATCTCAACGCCAATACTACAACATGGGGCTCAAAAAACACCAGACCAGGACAACATTTACACCAACAAATAAGTGACTGTGACGCTATATTATTAAATGATCCCAAAGTCCCCACCACTCTCTATGGGTCGACCCTCGATCTTGCCATAGCTTCCCCCGAAGTTGCGGCCATAGCAGACTGGAGCCAATTAGAAGCTCTAACCTCAGACCACATAGCCACAGTAATAGTACTATACGACGCTTTCACGAAGGTACCACAAAGCCTAGGACAACCCAAATGGGACACCGACAAATCAAACTGGAAACAATTTGCAGACAGACTACACGAATTATCTGCCGACGACAGCGACAATAATCTATCTCTAGATGACCTACTTCGTAAATTAACTGACGATATAAACGAAGCCGCAACAGCAGCCATCCCCATAGTCCTCCAAAATCGCCCAAGACGTGCTCGCTCCTTCTTAACACCAGAAGCAAGGAGGTGGACCAAAGAAGTCAGTAAACTGACAAAAGTTTTTAAAGCTCACCCGACATCTCAAAATAGAGCAGAACTAAGAGCAGCTCAACGAGAAACGAGACGACGACTTCACACAATTAAAGAAGACCAATTTGACAGTTGATGCAAACAATTCGGAGACATGGGCGCGGCGCAAATTTGGCGCGAGATTACAAAAATCCGGGGTAAATCTTCCCAACCAAAAGTAATTAATCCCAAAGAAGAAGCAGACAAATTAGCATACCACTTCGCCACTAGAGCTGACCACCAAACCTTACCCGAAGAGGTCAAATCAGCTCTAGAAAAACAACAACCAACAGACTACACTCAATATATCTAGCAAAAAGTGAACACGCAGACACAGACACCCCTTTCACACCACACCAACTGGAAACAGTTTTATCAACACCAAAAAACTCCGCCCCTGGAGAAGACAAAGTTACATACATCTTTTACTCCAAATCTCCCCCTTCTTTCAAAGTTAGACTTATAATCCTCTTTAACCAATCCTGGAGAGAAGGACGAATTCCCAGACTTTGGAAAACCTCAATAGTCGTCCCTATCCCTAAACCTGGTGGCAAAGGCCATAGACCAATATCTCCTCTCCCTACAATACTAAAAATCATGGAGAGACTAATATTTAAACTCCCCAGACCAAAATATCTCTTCGGGTTTACAAAGGGCAGATCAACTGTTGACCCAATTCTACATTTAGTAAACTTAATCACCAACAGAAGAAGAAAAACCCGATCCGGCACAGTCTACGCTGCCTTTCTGGATCTAGATAAGGCCTTTGAAAGGGCTAACCACCTCGTCATCTTAGACGCTTTAATCTCCCTGGTCATCAAGGGAAGAATGATATCGTGGGTAGAAGACTTCCTAGGCAATAGAGAAATTAAAGTTACAGTTCAAGGGGTAACATCTGACTCACACCCACTTACTACAGGCTCCCCACAGGGCTCCGTCCTCTCACCTACACTATTTAACGCCCTAATTACAGTACTAATCTCCACATCATTACCCCCATGTGTCGACATCCTGGCTTATGCCGACGACATAGCCATTATTTCACACGGCCCAAGGCCGGCCAAAAAACTACAAACCGCCCTCGACACAACAGCATCTAAAGCCAATGACCTAGGTCTATTTTACTCCACCGCCAAAACTAAAATAATTGCCTTCAACACCAATTCAAAACAACACAACACCTTCCATATAGGCAAACAAGACATTGAAATAGTCAAACAGTACAAATACTTAGGCGTCATCATAGACAACCACCTTAATTTCAACAAACACGCACTACAAATAAAACAAAAAATCTACTCTCGACTAAACATAATAAAAATTATTTATAATGTTAAAGTAGGAATAAACACAAACAATCTTATTAATCTTTATAAAGCCCTAATTCAATCCATACTTCTTTATGCAGCCCCAATCTACCTACTTGCATCTAAAACGGCAACTAAACACATAGAAATAGTACGAAGAACTGCACTTACATATGTCTTAGGGCTCCCCCCTACTGCCACCTCTGCCCTTATCAGCAGAGAATCTGGCATCCCCCCTATTGCCCATCTCATTAGAGGAGACACAGCCAAATACATATTAAGAACAACGACAAAACCGGACCCAGTACTAATCACATTTAAAATACAAGAAAGCTTACACAAAGATCCCAGGGAACACATTAATAAAAGCTGGGCCATGAAAGCAGCTGCTATTCAAAGGGACATGAGAATTCCAGCAATCCACCCTCCTGATGCCAAGGAAACTGCTCCATGGCGCGACTACCCATTGACCATCATTATCGTAAACAGAAAATCAAAAATCCAAGACCCACAAGGGGCATCCACTGAGGCGTCGGACAGGATCTCTTCTCTGAACAGAGACCAGGCAGCAATAAACATCTACACAGATGCCAGTGTCTGCCAGGATGGAAAATCTGCCTGGGCCTGTTTTGTGGAGGGAGCACTCCGAAATCCCTGTGGAAGACTCCCCGATCATACACCAATCACTCTAGCAGACTTCACGCCATACACGCCGCCCTCGCATGGCGGGAAGCACAAGACAGGCACGAAGACACAATCATACACTCAGACTCGATGGCAGCCATCAAAATCCTGGCACAAACAAAAACACGAATATTTCCAGAAATCACAACGAAAATTATTAACTCCCAACGTGGCTGTCTAACCACTATA
The DNA here is from genome assembly GCA_025642065.1 of Paralvinella palmiformis. NCBI lineage: Eukaryota > Metazoa > Annelida > Polychaeta > Terebellida > Alvinellidae > Paralvinella > Paralvinella palmiformis. The sequence goes on along the minus strand of JAODUP010001419.1, from coordinate 58,174 downwards.
CATTGGGTTCCCAGACACAAATATCGAGGGTAATGAACGAGCCGACGCTCTGGCCAACGAAGCCACTAACCTAACCAACATCCTACACACAGAACAGACACCAAGCGCCTACAAACACATAATAACAGAATATTTTCACAAACAAATAACACCAAATCAAGACACAGCCAAATTAAGTACCTGGTACAATAAAACCATTGTTCCCGGCATTCACATCATAAATAACAGAATAGCAGACGTACACATACGCCGCCACCGCTGCTGGGTGCACACAAAAAGCTTTGTCAGCCCAAATAATAAAGCACTCTGCTTACATTGTAATCAAAACTTCGACCCTGTCCACTATCTAATTAATTGTCCCGCCTTCCCAGCCTGCCAACAACCTCTTAAACAACTCTTAACTCTGGCACAACACAACCTAACCGACACAGAAAAAGCAGTCATTGTAATACGCAGTCACAGCCACGCCATACATAATAATACCCTTATTTAAAAAAAGACCCATACATCTGGCAAAAACCAAACACACAACACAGACACACACACACACACACACACACACACACACACACACACACACACACACACACACACACACACACACACACACTCATATTTACACACACACATAGACACACCCACAAACACACAGACACTCATATATATATGGCAAGACCAAATGATTCATAAAACTTATATTTCTGTAAATGTACGCATACATCACCCTATCCATATATAAACCTAAATATTCACAAATCGAACTATACACAAAATGATCACATATATGCGTACATCATATACATAAGAGGCATAAATATCAGATGAAACTAAACAATGATAACGAGTCCGGACTAGTCATCACCGTAAGACATCTAAATGATCCGGGTTTTTTTTGTACGCGATAAATGTGAAAACCCACAGAGACACGGAAACACGTAATTACCGGAAGCAGAAATGAACACAAAATGCACCATTTCACAACAGAGCTGGATGTATACAGTGAGTGCACGTGGTTGCTGAGCACATTATTGATGAGCTGATTACTGTTCCAGAAAATTACAATGACACCACAGCTTACAGTTAATAGCACCTTTCTGTTGTTCGAAAGAAATATTTCAGGTATCTAACAATATATCATCAATACAGTGGCTGGCCTCGGCGTCATTCTGGACTCCAACACTTCTATTATTCTGCCTATACAAATCGTATGAACTGGTCGCCGTCATAGCTAGTATTGGAACTACTCTAAAAACTGACTTATTTGATAGGTTCTTGAGACATCGGCCAAATATATTATCTCAATCTTGTGTAAATTATATGATCTACTCAAACCTGGAAGTCATCCCACATACATTTATGTTCATAACTTACTGAACGCATAAATACACCTAATCTAGCTTCCCTAAGTATATGCAGTTGGACATAGTGTGGTACACATTAAAAAGTCGATCCGTTTGATCTACTTGACCTATAGACATGAACAGCTGATGTTAGAAAGATCTCTGATATTGCGAATGAGAGGTAGATATTATAAACTACTCAAAACAATTAAGTAGACACATTTTGTTCTTCGAATATTCAGCCCCTTCTGGACTATTCAACCATATATCGTGTTATAATAATTTATTTTAATTTCAGCATTATCTAAATAGATATATTAAGGTAATCATGACTCGTATCACCAAATAAGCATACTGTTTGGTAAAATAGAAAAACAACAGTATATTCTAAAAACAATTTGCTTCATTTAAGAAAACTCAAACCAATGCTAACTGCACATCAGTAACTTGCTTTCTCCATCACGGCCATTGATACATTTGTCACAACGACTTAGCATCCTTTTGATCATTTGATCAATTTCATTTTGAAGGATATTCACCTGTTCCTCAAAAAGCACCTTTCTTGTCATTGATTAGCATTGTATGGTGGTTAAGGGCATCAACACGTTCCGTAAACATGTTACAGCATTGTTCTATCGGTTTCAGGTCCAGTCGGTTTAACCATAAAATCGATGGCCCCATCTTGAAAAAAATAAATACGATCAGTGGATGGGCAAGCATTAATCTACATGGAAATGAACACATTGCACATTTCAGCAGCAAATAACCGTACGATGGGTTTCGTTACTTTATCACGGTATATCAGTTCATTTATACCAATTTGTCGAAGGATATACAAGTATGAATGATTCGCTAAACACACACCACACATTACCATCACCGACCTCCCGACCCCCCCAAAAAAAACCAATAACAAATCTATACACTTCAGTCAACATTACATCCCGCACCGCACTCTTGCTGGCGTATCCACACCCTTAATTCCACCATCATTATCAGATAGAGTGAAACGACACTAATACGAAAATAGCATTGTTTCCCATGCATTAATATACGAATTCTACCAATACAAATGTTTTCCGCTGAAGTCAAACCTGCCCGCTCGACGGCACCCCTTAAAGATAACGCCTCCGGACAGTCGTCTGGCTCTTATCCGTACTTCCAGCAGTCGTTTCCTAACTGTTAGTGGGATGTCAGATATCCCGTTACAGCTGCTGACTATGATAAACCGGTTCCAGAGGGAATAGTTGACTACAAAGCGACCCCTGGCCGTAATAAGCCAATGAGAGATCCGGCTTGGTGTTTCATATACCTAGCCATCTCCTCATGGTTTATCCACAACCTTTCAACCACACTTCTGGATACCCTACATCACATGGTGAGCAGTCTCGTGGTGGAGTCCTGTATCAGGATTTGAACTACTCTGCTAATGTTTAGTGTACTCAAGAATCGTCAGATACGACGCACATCACCATCACTACCGACTCAACACATAATATATTACAAACACTAGGCTTCTCCAGATCATAAGAACCTTTTGTCTAGCACCATATTATATTGCTATTTTTAGGGTATTGAGTGTGATACACCCACGAAATGATTCTGATTCTGATTATGTATGACAGGCACGTACCTCGTCAAAAATAAGGACATTAACCTAATTTTACAAAATTATAGAACATAATTAGCAAAGGTAACCTTGCTCCCTTAATTATTTTGAGTAGTGCACTAGTCATACATTAAACACCTTTCTGATATGATTGCCAACTACCGGGTCAGTAGATTGATTAAAATTGGGATGTTTGATTTTAGTAAACAACAATGCCCAAAGATTATCAATCCATTAAACAGTAATACATATTCTTATATACACATCTCCATAAATCTATATCTCCATAAATCTAATCTAAACCCACACGAATCTACAAATACGCAAACATGATTCTATACATGCTTGAATCAAAGTATATCTATATCTGAACATACACAGACTTAAACGTCCACATTCTATACATACATATACCTATATGTATATATATATATATATATATATATATATATATATATATATATAATTACGCCCTAAATATTGATAACAATTATCATAAAAGACGACAAGTATACGGTAGTAACTAACTGTAGTGGCTTCATCAATCCAAACTGGTCTATGTAAAATGAAATTTAATTGGACATATCCTATTCCAGGTTTGACACTGACTGCACGTACTATCCCACATCATTGATCATTACGTTGACTAAGCAATCAAATATGTTTAGAGCACACACACACACACACACACACACACACACACACACACACACACACATGGACGCAGACACCCCACGCACACTTGCATATAACCCATATAGGTTTTCTTGATAGTTTATGATATGTATGTAGCAAGTCACCATTGAACCACACGCACGTGTTATTTGTTGCGAGCTGTGGTATCAAATGGTATGTTTTTACGTGCTTCCGCTTTTTGTACGTAGCCTGCATGTAGCCGCTTTCCTGTGGGCGTGACATATTTGTCGCGTACGAAAAGCGAATTAGCTGGTTCCCACAGGCTGATGAGTAGACCAGACACATGCTTAGGTATACGCACACATTTATCAATATGTGGAGGTATTGAACATTTAATATTTAGATTAATGTATGTATAGTTGTATTTAGATTTATGGAGGTAGGTTTCGAAGGATGTTTAGATATGTTGATGCTCTGTGCCTGTTGCCTCTTACTATGTACCCTAAAACGCACATTGCCCGTGCCAGACATCTTATCTATTTCCATCCAGATTCCTTATTACACCAATGTAAGAAAGTTATGTCGTTATTAAAACATGTTGAGTTTATTAGCTTTGTTATGTATAATGTAGAATCTATATTGTTGTCCTCTTATGTGGTCTGGCGAAACGACCTATTAATTCATACAATGCTGCTTGATGGATTTATACTCCTGGAGTCGTTTGTTACTCCGCAGGCATCTCCATGGGTATTAAGCTGCGGACAGAGTTGTTTCCCATATTATGAGTAATTAGATTGCACTGATATAGGAAATTTGTTAAATGTATAGCTATTATAATCCCGACGTGTCATTCGCAGTATCGGAGATCTGCCTGAAATCCGCTGTTCTCGACCATGGGTCAAATAGATCAAGTGGATAGGCGCTTTAATTTAGATCCCACCACACCTAACTGCATATACTTAGGGACGCTAAATTAAGCGTGAATGAACGTTCCTTAGTGATGAACGGAAACGTATGAGGGTTAGCTGTTAGGTTCGAGTAAATCATAGTATTTACTCGGGTTTGAGACGATATTTCGTTCTAGTCCAGTAATAATCCATTGTGTGGTATTGCTACTTTGTTTTTATTTTAGTTTAATCGCTTTAGTGAGTCCATACTGTGTTAGTGTGCATTCTCTTTGTTGTGGACAAACTGTAATGTTGTTAACACGCTGAGGCTATATATAGGGCTTGAAACTGTGTTAGTGTACATTCTCTTTGTTATGGACAAACTGTAATGTTTGTTAACACGCTGAGGCTATATATAGGGCTTGAATTTTCACTTAGGTTAGAGAAGAACTTCGACGCCAGACCAGTCGGACGTGTATTGATACATTTATTTTCTGGGTACTGAAAAGTTGATAATATTTTTAAAAACCATGACAAATGTTATATATATATATATATATAGATAGATAGATAGATAGATAGATACTTACGCCTATACATGCAAACAGACCCAACTATTATTTCATATATACATAAGATACCTACCTAAAATTAATGTCCGATCTATTTGCAAGCCCATTTCCTAACCTACGAAGTGATCACGAAGTGCACTGCCTGAAAGTCGGAATGTCGACTTATGACGAATTGTATGATCACGGGCACGTGAGGGAAAGATAGACGAAACAAACTAGGAACATTATTAGTAGCTCAGCAGCTTTATTTTTTTGATTGTAAGCCTATATTCATGTATTTTCTTGGCTTGGTTTATAGTTTGTGGAATAGATTATCTGAGTTTTGTTGTTCTTTGGGAGCCTCATGGTGTCCAATATGATTAATATGTTTTATGTTTTGTGATTCTTTATATTGAGATTCCTGTCATTCAGATTGTTAATAATATGAATGAGATTTTCTATCTGGCGTTGACTGAAATGTTTAAAGACATGAATTTAATGCAAATGTATCCATTTTAATATTTTCCCTGAATTCATTTCTTTCATCATTTAGCTGGAACATTATTTACATCATGTGTATTTTATGCTATATACTGTTAAAAATAAATAAAGGTATATATTGTCTGCAGAAATCGTTTACTGATCAATTGATCAATGGACGTGATATACAATTACATATAATCTACTTTGAGAAATAATATTAATACAGGAAACTAGTCACAGATAGTGTTAAAGCTTTAATTTTTATATTTATAAAGTTTGATAACATTTGAGGAAGTTTAATAACTAACAAATTCGTCCGCAACCATCAGGAAGTTTGTAATTATTGTGTTGTCGAAGGTAAATAATAACAATATTAGTAAACAAATAAAGAGTATTTGTCTAAAAAAGGTGCATTGTGGCACGCCTGTTGTCATCAAGCTGAAAAACATTTGTATTGCATGAAATGTTTTCAATCTCTCTGATAAATTTAAAACCATTTGATAACAATTAAATTTTTAATATAATTGCAACTAGCTTATCATAATTTTGTTATCAATTGTATTTTAAATTGATTTAGTAATATTAGTTCAAAATGATGCGTTAGAATGATTAGATGGAAAGCCAAAAGAAATAAGTCTGTTATAAATATTGTTCTGATATTTTGTGAAGTTAGGTGGTAGCATAGAAATATAACCATAATGCGTTTTTAAAATTTAATCTGATTGGGTAAAATGTAATAATAATAATAATAATAATAATAATAATAATAATATTGACGATGATGATGATGACGATAATAATAATAATAATACTAATTATAATAATTATAATAATTATATTAATACTAATTGTTTTAAAACCACACTGTTATGTAGATGTATATCTCCTAGTGTAATATACTCTGTTTTAGATTCCCAGGTTAAATAACAATCATATTTAATTACATGATTCATAATTAAATTACTGCTAGTTGATATTAACTGTATGAAACTAAACAGAGACTTCATGCATAAGTCACGATACAACTTCTTACTTCCTTTGGCAATTATTCTACTGGATCTAAAATTTCTTGGTAAATTTAGAAACATTTGAAACACAGTGTTGTCATTTACATTAATGAGGTCTAAATTCTTCCGAGAGTATACATTATTTATTGACCTTTTGCTACGTTCATTTAAGGCGATATAGTGCCCAACATCTAATACTTTATGAAACCCATTTGAGGATGGTGCTAAATCTATTATTGTAGCTGTATTTACTTTTTTCTGACCTGACCTTTTTTATCTATTCGAGAGGATTTTCTAGCCTTTAAATTGTTATTATAATTTAGTTTAGTTGAACTGGAACTAAATATACTCTATGTTTGGGTCTATGCATATTCTGCGCGATGGACTTATTTCTTTTAAGAATTTAATTAGGAATAATACTAATACTAAAACTACTAATTATCACACTATATATATATATATTTGTGTGTGTGTGTGTGTGTTTGTGTGTGTTTGAGCGCACGTTGGAATATAAACAGTAGAGTATGTAATTACAATCTCGAGCTGTGATAGCGCAGTTAGTTAGAGCGTAGAACTCGTAGCTGAACGGTCGTGGGTTCGAGGCTCCGTCAGCTGCAATGTCGTCACGTGCGACTGGTTCAGTCATCCTATTATTATTATTATTATTAAAATCACGCCTTTATCAATTTAAGTTCGCATATCTCTAACAAGAGCTGCTCAAGCAGCAATTAACTTTACTCAAGGTGCGTTGAAATCACGTAAGAATTATATAACCATGCAAATAGAACCGGCCACTGCAAAGATTCATTCAGGGCAAAACATCATACACGCCATCAGAGACCTAACTGGGGAAGAGCTATCATTGATTAACATGTTTGACCAATGACAATTAGCACCAAATCATACTAATAAATCCCCAACCAAATTATCGCAACTGGTGCATGCTTGACAGGTAATATTGTTGGCCGGGTACCTGAGACTATGGCGTTTGGCTGCATCGGGCAAGTGGCGGCTCTAGATAGGTCAGTTTAAATGGGACTTGCATCCTGACTTTGGACAGGTGGCGTTTAATAGTAGGTGGTCCTTCCAGACAGGTGGCATTAAGAGCAGACTTTACAATATATATATATATATATATATATATATATATATAGTGCCTTTAGATTATTAATTATTAAGATGTTTACTTTAATGTCCATTTACAATTTAATACATATATAGCTACTATTTGACATCACTATCTAACCAAATATTTGGTTCATGGCTTTGTCTGCTATATTCTTAATGAATTACTTCATTGTTATATTAGATATTCGCATCCATGTGAAGAATTTCCTTTTAAATCATATTAACAAAACAAGTAAATTTTTTCATCTTCTTGAATTTTTATGTACTGCAGTTATTCATTATTTAAGCTTGGTTTTTGTACTATATGTTTTATATTAGCACAAAAAGTAAAACTGGATGTATACATACATGAAAGTGATTAATATAAAAGTGAATGTAGTCGTTGGCTGTTAGATAGTAAAAATACGTTAGTATAAAACATGTATGGGTGTTATCAGGCGATGGATGTATGTATGTGCGTGTGTGTGCATGTATGTATATGTATGTGATGTTTGCGTTGTGGTTGTGGGTGAGAGGTATTGTGTATGTTTGTGTTTTTGTGTGTTTGTATGTGCGTGTTTGTTTATGCGTATGTATAATGACGTGTGTGTGTGTGTGTGTGTGTGTATGTGTGTGTGTGTGTGTGTGTGTGTGTGCAATAATTAAATGTGACCCAACCCTTTTCTACAATCATCTGTCATCATTATAAGCCAATACAAATGTCTGTGTTCCAAATGTCTGTAGTTAAAAGTCAAAAATGTCCCTAATCGACCTTTTACATGTAATAACCGTATGTCAAAATGATTGAGTGAATTCTAAAATTAGATTTTGCAATGTTGTCTGTTTACTAATGTCTAAACGTATACTTAAACTTGTAATTACATGATATATAGAAGCGTCGGATTAATTTGTTTTGAAATCAGTCAAATGATTTATACTTGGAAATAGGGTGAAATCTTAGTGTTGCTATGGTGATTATATATGGCTTTATCCGTTTGTAATTAGCTGATTGATAGCACTTTTACTAAATCTTCGTTTAATGACGCCTTATATAATGAATGCATTATCATTTGAACTTCGACATTAATTCCATTAATTACATTTTAAGGTAAATAATTGGACTATACTTGGCTTAGCTTAGGATTTATTGAAGATAACTGAATCATTAGTAAAAAAGAGTTATGTTAAACAAGAATAGTCTTCGAATATATTGACTTATTAACGTATACTAGATAAAAAGAATTGTAATATAAAGGGGTTATATTAAAGCAAATTAGTCTCGATAAATATTGCCATTTTTTCACTTACTTCGCCGAGGTAACATATGTCTTTTGTTTAATAATCGAATAAATGAATTGATCAGATGATTAGCGGCATATGTTGCGCAGAAACAGGTTGTGTTTATTGCCACTATGGTACCACTTCATCAGAAACCCAAAAGAAACGATAAAAGCTTTGAAAAGAAAAGGGGTACAAAAATAAATATACGAATTACTTAATATTAATGTATTCAGAAATACATGTTTCTAATGAACAAGCAAGATTATCCGCAAATATAATTAATTAACATTTATTTAGTTTTCCTTAATTATGTACAAAGATAGACAAAACCTGAATGATATGAAGCAGTAAATAATAAAAATATACATAATTGTACTTGTCTAGGTAATCGTGATAACTGTTTTTGTTGTTCGGGGGGAGAATCCCCGGGCTGTCGCTTAATCAGCACAGCCTCTATGTTGGAGTGGTTGAGAAACCTCCTCCCCAACCACTCACAGGGGAGCAGTACGGAAAGATGGAGCCGAAATACCCTGAGGGTGGTCATTGCCAGAGTGTTTTACGTCCTCAGGGTTTTTTTAACGTCCCCCTTTATTTTAAATAATTCAGTGGAGACGGCAGCGCCATTTAACGTGGTCAGCCACCCACGATGTAGTGAGCCGAGAAATTAATCCCTGGAAAAGTTTCAACCTCTTACGGGGTTCGAACCTGCGACCGTTGGCACCAAGTGCCGAGTGCTTAACCGCTAGGCCACCGGAACTCACTCTAACTGAATTATGTTTATACTTTGGTGTTGTCATTGGCAGGAAAAATGAAGCAATCCATAAGTATATTTCCCGTAATGAGTCTATTAATGGTATAGATATTTAATTTGTTTCTCCTTTATTTTATAAATTCTATGTGACAGAAAACAATATACACGTGAACCCAGCCCACTTAAGTAAATCAACGAAAATAGTTTCCTAAACATGAGACACAGAGGAATATGCGTAAAATGCACAAATTGAATAACAGGACTAAGTCATATAGGTGTCACATTTCCTATATCAGTAACTTCGATAGCTTTAACAACAGCATCATTACCGTAGAAATATGGGACTACTAAAGAGAGAAATCGGAAATTCTTGTTTTAAGTATAACATAAAGTATAACCTAAAAATCTACAACAGTTATCCTTGTAATGTCGTTCCTTTGTTACCGAAGCAGCATATCTGAGTTAGCCAAGCTATCTAAGATCGAGAGTAAAGTAACTAGTTAAATTTCATTGTGTATATGTCTTGACATATATTTAGCTGGTATATTGACGAATTTAATTGATTAAAATACCACTTCAATATTCTTGAGCCAATATACTATGAGTATTAAATACAATTGGCTAAATTACATTTTTTTTAATACATTAATTTAGAAACGAGTATTATTTGCTTGCTATAACTACAATTCATAAAACGAAGAATTAATAATTCTCTTTTATGAAGATATATTTCAGATTTAAGACTTTTCCATTCAGAATATCTTTGAAATCTCTTAAAATGAGGTGACGACAACTATGGGCATAGGGACCGCGTAATGTATGGCTTCATGGTGGCTTATATTAATAGACTGTCAATCTGGCTTCAAATAACTCCTGAATCATTAGTTAGTCATATAAACATATGTAGAACACGTACATGGGCGATCCGAAAGTGCGATAGTTGGAACACGTCGCTACAAACAGTGATATATCGAATCAAACCTCGTTTGTGCAACTATTTCCAGATCTAGTCAGCACTGACCCTAATGTGTCCACATGCATGCTCACTCACATTGATACACGCATGTTTACACATATACACATATATCGACATGTTTTGAGACATCATATAATTTTGAGGCTGATATGAGTATTAATTCTCAAGATATATGTTTTATGCATACGAACTAAAACACTTAGGTGAAGTGTTAGACCGCTGCTCTTTATGCACGTATTAATTTAATTAAACTGCGTAATATTACATCATTCATTTGTTTAGAAGAATAGATTATCTTGCACTTTCTGTTTTATTCATATATAATGATTTCGTAGATTTCTCTTTATTTTCAAAAAAAAGAGTAAATTTCGTTTTCTATTGCCAAAGCATATATATTATTATAAACCCATAGCTATGCCTCAAATACAATTGAAATTATTTCTTTAAAAATATACAAATTATTGAATTAACGAATTTGTTTCTACATATGTCTTTCTTCCGTTAATCTATCCATCCATCGATCCATCATCCATCCATCCATCCATTTATATATATATATATATATATATATATATATATATATATATATATATATATATATATATATATATAAATATATGTACATTCATACAAAATCATGCATAAAACATACAACATACAAACATACATACATACATACATACATACATACATACATACATACATACATACATACATATATACATACATAAATACATACATACATACATACATACATACATACATACATACATACATACATATATACATACAGACATACATACATACATAGTACATACATGCATCGTACATAAACACTTTGATACATTCACACCCAAAATGAGTTATAGATCAATATCCTAATCAATATACTAATTTTTAACCACCAGTAGTTAGTTTGTTCACCAAATAAACCATTGGTATATTTCATAAATACTATCAAAATATTACTCTCAACCATAGAAAGAGGTATATTTCAATATGATACAGTATAATCAATATATTAATTAATATACAGGTTTATTCCTGAAATATAGTTTAGGAATATTTGTCTGGTAATCAAATCAGGTAGATTTGAATGACTATTGTTTCTGAAAGGATGAACCACCTTTTAGCACTAAGAGGGAATGAATTAACAAGTTTTGATATGAATATATGATCGTTGGTGAAGTTAATATTAGCAAATAGCAAACTTATTCATGATTCGGATAGAAAAGGTTGATTGGAATATAAACACATAAATAACATAACTTAAGCATAGTAGCTACATAAATGGCTTATAAAAAGTACAGTTGTCATTCCTTTTGTCACGAATTCTCCAGTTTGTAATAAAACAATTAGCCAAAATATTGAAATTTATACCCATTGGAAGTAGAAAGGATTATAAATCACAATGACACGCCTAATTAAACTGCGTTCGGTGCGAACCACTGAGATCTTTGGATGATGTTAATGGTGATGCTTATGATGATACTGATGCTGAAAGTGATAGATGATGATGAGGTGGTGATGCTTGTGGTGGATTAATTAATATTTATATTTTTGAATGTGAATTGATAGCTCGATTGAGTGTACTTTTTTGATCAAGCAAAGATGTTGCACTGCATTAGTACTAACACAGCAGTAAGCTAAGAAGCTTTAAAAAGATTACTGATGCACAAATAAACCTATAACTAACGGCAATATGTCCATAAAGGCCAACCTTGCGTATTAACACATTCAGTATATCAATATTTACTTCCTAAGAAACAAATTAAACGCAATAAAGGATTGAAATACGATATAGCGTATGAAACATTGCTCGGTAGAAGGATTTTCTGACCTCATTCTCTTTCCATGGCTTACTATATGACCAATAATCTTTAACTAACCGAGTGTTTGTTTATCCGTGTATTTGAATATTTACCTATGACTTCCAACATTCCTACTGTTACGTGTTATTCTATATAACACTACTGATCATTTAATATGAATAATGCACATTGGCTATATACCTATGTCTGCACATGGAATATATCACTGACTGAATGCCTTTTGTGTCTTCAGATATGCATGAACATAGATTTCAGTTGACACAATTACGAACAGTTTGCCAGTGAACAAATGAATGGTGGAGTGAGTTAAGTCAGGGAGCGCACGGGTGAGTGTGTTAGTGAGTGGCTAGGCAGCCATGCAGATAATCGATGGTCTCATCTATATTTAGGCATTTGTCCATTTCAGACGATCGATGTGCTCTATCTATACCATCCTATTGTCACAAAAACAAACTTGATGTCATCGGCTACCGATGTTATGGCACGGGAATATTTTCCGGTTAGTTCAGCTATTGAAATATTTTACACCAGTTAAACTGGTGTATATCACGTATTTAATACTATTAATGTGTACTAGTAGTAGATTACGAGCCCATGTTGGTAATGCATAACAATGCGTTCACGTAGTTGAAAACATTCTAAGCAGGTCTGATCAAAGTAATTTGACCACTTTGTCAATAATAGCGTCTATTTGGCACATTGTTACAAATGGAATAGGTACCTATTGGTCGAACACATTGTCAATCGATCTGTATGAAATGCGGTGAGCTATTCGACCTTGTTAAGGATACGACATCCATGCTCTTGTCATTCCGTAGACCTGGTGAATAAGCTAATTTAAATACATAGAAATTAAGAACTTCAGAAAATATTTTTGAACCAAATGAGATGGTCTATATCGCTTACTAAATTAATCCATTAAGGTTCTCCATCAATTAGGCTTAAATGTTTTATATATATATATATATATATATATATATATATATATGATTGATGATGGTTGATACAATGCAATCCTATACTACTTCGTTGAAGTAGTCAATTTAGCTAATATTTAGTTAAGTGGTGTTACTTCCTATGACATAACTGTACACCTAGAAAAGGAAGACATCTTCCATCAAGTTGGTAACATTTACATGGTTCCCCAAATGCGTCCAGCGTCTATGTCATTTGAGTGAAATGTGTCATAAGTTGTTTAACACTTTCGATTACAGTATGTTAGGATTGTGGAGTCATTTAATCTGGATATGACACATTCAGTACACGGGTATCGAACACAAATATACGTTCCACTTATCTAGACAAATTGTGAGAGATAACAATGAGTATCCTGGGTAATTATGGGCTTTATGATTGGTAACTTACAGAAATGTTTTCGATGTAAGCGAAAATTAATTAAATCGTGAATAACTCCCTTTTATTAATGCATACCAATGACCATCATGCCTTATTAACATCAATTCTGCTTTGGTTAATTTACCAATTGCGCAGGTTTTGGAAACTATCTATAAAATGATATATTCCGTTTAGAAATTGACTGTATTTCATTAGCCTTGAAACGAGTTAAATAAAGAATTGCCGAAGCTTATCAGGACTGATAACAAATTAGTTGCTATATTAATTAAAACGGATAATAAAAAGACCTGGTATTTTAAAATGAATTGGCAAAATGCCATGAAGACCTATGACTAGATTGCACTTCATTTTATGAATTCATTTGTTATGTATTTATGTGAAAAGAGTTTTATTGCGGGTTAAGGCCTGTTCTTCCTCGTTTATTATCTGTATTCATTTTGCCGTTAAATGTATCTATGCCTATCTGCCAGATTGGATGAATATATTTAATTGTTTCCTTATATAGTGTCATCATTCGAATTTTGTATTACATGACCTCGTCTTGCTTAATTTAGCAATGCTATGTAGCAATATAGTAGAGTTGCTATGACATTTCCGGGTCCAAACGTAGATTCATTATATTGACATGATGACCAAAACTAGTCCCACCTGGCCAAAATAGTGATATAGATTACTAACATATTACTGTAATACTACAAATAAAGATATGTGTAAATTCGTTGTTTTCAAAGTAGCTTTGAAACGCACACACACACACACACACACAAACACACACACACACACACACACACACACACACACAAACACACACACACACACATACACACGTATATACACACACATACACACACACACACAAACCCATATACACACACACGCACACACGCACACGCGTACACACGCATATATATATATATATATATATATATATGTATATATGTATGTTATATCGGAGCATGAAGCTAATATATCATGTGGTTCTATTATTAATGCCCCAAAGTAGTAATTATTCTTATATATCACAACCCTCGAAACGATCAGTGTAATTATGTTATGTATTAATTTGCGTTTCGTTTTGAGAAACATTGTTGAATGTCATGGCCGTATGTGAATCGAGACAATCCCTCGATGTAGCTTTTCTTTGTTTGTAGATCGTCGAAATCGATGTCAACACGAAATCAAATTAAACAATCCTAAACTGTTCCAGATCATGAATAACTTATTTTTAATGTGATCCCCACCGATCTTTGCGCTACCCTGGAGTTTTACAAATAGCGTCATATCTCATGCTATCAGATCGTATGTAATCTACCTGTCTATTCTTCAATCCATCAATGTCTAAAGTTAAATGGAATCATACAGTTACCTCAGCACTTGATGTAACAGAATCATACAAGTACTGGTTATTTCTAATCATTAAAAAAGAATAATGGGATGATTGAGTAGAATAAAAGGGATAATTAATAATTTATAGATAACTCAAACGTGTTAATATCGGTCTCAGTGTCCTGTTATATTCTGCGATAAAGTCGAATCCGGGACATTTAGCCAACGGACATTTAGCCAACGGACACTTAGCCAACGCACATTTAGCCAACGGACACATAGCCAACGGACATTTAGCCAATATTTGCAGGGGGACATTTAGCCAACATTCAAAATTTTGATCATGTTTATGTGAGTTTTCATAAATATAGTTGTTTCAATAAATACAAAACATTGTATGTAACTGTATTTTTGTAATTCATTTTACAAATGTAACAAACACAAAGTGATGTCTCATATTTTAAACCTTGCAAACACGGATGTCACATATAGTCTACAGCTGTCATATTCAATCGTCATAGTGTATGTAATTGAATTTTATTCAATTCATTGTACGAATGTAGTGATAACAAACAAATGTCTCATACTCTAAATTTTGAAAACACAAACATTGCATATAATACATTCTTTATTTCTGACATGTTGTCTATAGGTGTAAATTGTCAATATTTATATTATTAAGTGTACATCGAATACTTTTAATATATTTATTTGTGTTATCTATATTGTTTCCATATTTTATATTTCTTAACTGGGCGCTAAGTATAAATATACTTGAATAAACTATTGAGTCATTTAAGAACAGAAAAAAACCCTAGCGAGCCATAATAATCTCATTTAAATTTATCGCTCAATAATAACACGGTAATTTCTTTATAGTGTTTGTAATTAACAAATATCAAAATGCTCAGTGACTTCAATGCCATTCCATGTCTTGCGTACAGTTATTGAATTTTGGTTTAAATACGGACGTATATCTGTATGATTTAAAATGTGTGACACAGACTACCGGTATGTCATGGACTCGATAATCTTATTCTCGTTTATCCCACATATTATCATGCAACAAACCTTGTGGGATCAACAAATTCTCACTGTACATAAAACAGAATCACTTTAAAAAAAAGCCAGATCTAATTGCCCTGGGGCCCTTTTATCCTACTAGCCTATAGAAGCCACTGGTTCCAGGTGAAATAAGTTTAGTGTCATTGGGGATGGTCTGGTCAACAGAAGCACTGTAAACAAAGCCAGATCTATTTGCACTAGGTGACCCATTTATTTGATAGTGTCTTTCACATACATGCGTTTTTATTAGCACACTACTCAATATTTGGAGTACGGACAATTGCTCTGAACTTTAATTCCCTAATAATTGGTAATATTCATCCCAATAATTATATAGGTAATATGATACTAAGAAATATATTTCTGAATTAAAAATCATTTTTTATTTTTTATTTGTTTCTCATTAAACCTTCACTGGTGAGCAAGTGTCCACCTTTTCATTTTGTTTGGTGAGCAACTGTCCAGGTGAGCAACTGTCCTACACCCTAATATGTGACACATGAATGTCTACATGAATAGTTGGAATATAACAAAATAATGACAGTTATTATTCTTCTGCACACAAAGTGAAGATTGTCTATCTGAACAAATTAAATAGTCTAATTCAGCACTGCCTCTGAGAATCCTATAGCAGAATACCATCTTAAAAGCTTTACTGTTGCATAGAAGATTGTGCACTTTAGTGTGAATATTTACAAAGTTTGAAAATATTCGTTCACTTGATGCGCATGAAACTGAATCCATTGATCATTTTGTGTAGTGGACTATTATTAGCTTGCTGATGATCACACTTTTTGCACTTTTCACATTTCTTATTTCCAACAGCAACATGTAAAAAATGTTCCCAAGTGGAATTCTCTAGTCTTCCACCTTTTATACAGTACTAAAGGCTAATAATAATCACAGTATTAGTTCAATAATTTAATCCAACATGTAGATATGTATCAATGTGTTATAACACTATGATCATGAGAAAGTGTAAGACTGTTTCAAATTAAATTCAGACTGGCTTTCTATACTGAGGTAAAATGAAGTCACATTTTAAAACTATGATATATCACCTGGGTTATGCATCTTATCTTAACAACATTACAATACATGTATGTGTCAACATTGGATAGAGGATTATTCTGAGACTAGTACTAGTAGTAGATGATCTGCCGTATATACAAGTAGTAATAACCCACATACCAGATATAGTTAAGTAGTTAACGGTGTTAATAACGTCTGTGTAAAACAAATCCCAACCCTGACATATCATTATTTATATTTATGTATAATACCGGAGAAAACAGTATACATTAATATAAATATACAAATTGTACAAAAAGCAGCAATAATTATTATGTTGTTAATATTTGATCTAAAGATAGGCCTATATTTGCAACATCCATAAAGAGAACATAATATTGACAGAGCATACACAAACTCAAAATATAACAATATACATGTAGATGTAAGATGAAAATTTTGAATGTTGGCTAAATGTCGCCCTGCAAATATTGGTTAAATGTCCGTTGGCTAAATGTCCGTTGGCTAAATGTCCGTTGGCCAAGTGTCCGTTGGCTAAATGTCCGTTGGCTAAATGTCTTGATACCAGAAAGTCGGACCTCTTATGAGTTTATGTTTTGGCAGGAAAATAACCGAAAAGGTTTGACGAAGTAAATCTGACCTCTGATTTATGGACATAATAGAGATCTTAATATAGAAAATATGCGTTTATAAACACTTTTTTTCTAATTTCTAAACTTGCCTTTACGAAGGGGAATTGTATTATTTTGTTATTTACAGGGCACGATTATCAAGTCAAGATCCGATCAAAGACATTTATCATGATGCTCTAAAATGGAAGAAAAACTGTTTTTATACCATGACAGAAACACTGGAACACAGCTCTGATTTATAATTTCATTATCGTTCATATTGTTGTCTGTATTTATCTATCTAAAATTCCCACAGATGACACTTACCAACTGCTGAACTGTGAAAAACACTTCTTCTTTCCGCCGACGAAAAATCAATGGTCCCGTGTGGAACACCTAAGAAGAATGTGTATATGTATGTAAATCGCTACAAATTAAGCTAATGAATAGTATGTACTTCTTACTCGTGATAAGAGACCTTTATAGTCTGCCAAAAAAGGGTATATTCCGAATGACATCCCATTAATTTAGTAAGTTTTATGTTTCCTTATGTATATGTGACTTGTGTTTTGTTTGCTTTAGTGGTTTCTAACGTGTCAAGCAGTAATGTGCAGAGCTTTCTCTTTCAGAGTTTCAACGTCCAATGTATGAAATACGCTACTTCGTTGTGTTAAAGTTGCACACACTGAGGACATAATAATAATAATAATAATAATAATAATAATGTATATTTAATAAAGCGCCCTTACTAGCAGGAGCCATTCAATGGCGCTGTACAAATAATATGTAATAATACCCCATACAAAATATGTCTGTAAAACAACCCTGTAGTGATTTAAAATATAATTATTATTTATCTGTAAAAGCGACCTTAAATAGGTGTGTTTTTAGAAGAGATTTAAGAGACGACGCATTTCTAATATTTGCCGGCAACTTATTCCACAAAGTGGGGCTGCAACACTAAATGCACAATCACCTTATGACTTGAGGCGAGACATTGGCACCTGCAATAGTAATGTAGTTAAAGACCACGAACCTAAATTAGCCTAATTATAATATTGATAAAATACAAGCTCTGTATAATTAATGCAAGTTTTTGTATGTCAATCATAACATATTTTAATGAGTAGTATTAAAAGTATTAATATTAACACTATGTTCATTACAGAAATTCATCAAATGAGAAATTAAGTTTAATAGGAGAATTTAGGCTAAACAACCATCCTACCGGACTGATATTGAAATAAATTGAGTACATTTATTACAAACCCTTTCGAATAGTAGTACATCAGAACAGTTTGAGAAATATATTTAAATAGATAACCAACAAACATTTTATAATACAAAACTTGTCAGAAATGATAAAAGACGACACAATATAAATATTCCTACCGTAACTCCTTGAACGTTGTTGTACCCGAGCAACACGAATAGGAAATTAAGTCTACTTAATTCACGCCAAATATTACTATTCTGGCCAGTGTTTGTTAATAGCACAACTTATAAATATTTGGTTTAATCACAACAACGGCATTTGAGTCAAGGTATGTTAGCTTTAATGAAAACAACACGGGACTGCTGCTGAAGTATTCAGCAGAACACCTTTATAGCAACAAGAACATTTTTAAAGCTAACAAAACAAATTACTAAAAGCATACTATCTAAGGCCAACCTGAACATCATGATAACTATTACTAAGATTTATTCCATATTATATCCAAGTATCAAGCGTAATATCTATTATATATTGGCGAAAAAATACATATCTGAAGGCTATAAATTTCACTGTAATGAAAGATGCGATTACTATAAATCAGGTTTCTCTATGAATACCCACACTAACCTTTTGATTAAAGATATAAACGATTCTTTGCGAGAACCGGTCTAAATAACTGATTGTTTTCTCATCTCTTAATAGCTCCACCCATTTTACTTAATGAGTCGTCCGTCCATGATGTATTTGTGCTTCATAATTGAAAGCTAGGAAATAGTGACTCGATAAAACAATAAAAAAACTTGTCATCAGCCTGTTTACACACATACACACACACACACACACACACACACACACACATATATATATATAGGTATTAAAACACTCTAAAAATTAAAAGAATTATTAATCGACGACGTATTGTTTTAAATCAACTGATATTCATTAGATGTAACACGATCATTCTTTTCATCCCAAACATACTATTCAAGTTTTATTAAAGTCGCAAATCATGCGATTTTTCAGAATATGCTATAATCAGAAGGACTTTAGCAAGGCATGAGGTATTCTTTTCCAAGACTTTTGTAAAGAAATTACTCTAAACGATGACTGCATGCTATTAAAGGCAAACTATCAGGAAATTGCAAATAACAAGTCTAGCAAATACCGCTATTCCAACTACTAGCCTTTTGGGTTCAAAACCATTCAATATTATTAGCTGCAGAATATGTGATATAAAAAGTGATTGCTCAAATATTACAACACTGTCATTCAAAGAACGTTTGGCATAATGAAATATATGGATTGTTTTTTTTTCAAACGTTGGGGTAATTTAACCAAACCCTGGTCACTTTTTTCTCTCCAAACAGTTCCCAATAACTCATTATTAAAGATTGCTAATTACATTTTATCTCACCAAGAAAATTAAGATAACCAAAACCTGGCCATCAGATGTAAGTACTCTTTGATCGCTCTGATAATGTATTATGTGAGTTCGAATCCAAATCTAGGATTTCACTATATCCTGGCCACATATTACCTAATCCGGGCCAGTGAGTATGTACTTTCCTCCTAATCCTGGCCACCCTTTCTGTAACGTGATTATACTTGAATAAATAGTCGTTTGTACTCCCAACAATCATACTATCAGCAACCCATGTGTGTTTTAAAGTTTAATATGAGGAAGTAAGCAGAAATATGTGACTAGGAGAACGCCAATTAAGTAATGATAATCATTACCAAAAGAAAATATACCCGTGAACGACGATTCAAATAACTGCAATTTTAAATAAACTTTAATCTACTGATGGAATTTCTGCAGAAACAAACAAACAATTACAATTTCTTTTCTCCCCGGAAGCCACGAACTCGATATTTCTATATTCTTCCCCAAATTCACGAAGAATATAGTTGTTGGACAATATCAAACGTACTGCTCCTTAGGAAGACCAATACTATCAGTGAATCCAAAAAATGTATCATCTTTCATAGATGATCACTTAAAATTGTTCGCTATGGATCACCATATACAAAACACAAACAACACCAACGAATTTGGAGAAAACAACCTACACTTCGACAGATAATTGTCCGTGTGACTTAATCTATTATTTTGTTCGACGGTATATTTTATCTCAATTGTTTAAACATGAACACGTGTCTGCTGCGTGGCATCTTAAGATCGGTGGCGTGATGCGTTTCTGTGCTGTGATTGGTCGTCGGTTAGTCGCCTGTGGATCACCTGAAAAGCTTAGGAATATTCTAGCATTGCTTCAAACAAAAAAAACACTGGGTAGCTAGAATTTTGCTATAAACAAAGAAGCTGAACCATTACGGACGCGCTAAAAGTATTAACCTCATTCTACAAACTGTGCCGACACGGTGTTATTCATCGAACTGTGATTGACAGATGAGAGCCTTCCACCCATAACATCTAGACCCGCTTAAAATGACATTTCGAGCTCTTAGAGACGCTTCTAGAAGATCTACTATTGAATAACAATAGTCAGCTGATATCTATGACTACATCTATACCAGGATTGCCGACACACATATAACACCACACACACACACACACAAATATAATATATATATATATAATATATATACCAACACTATCGTGTGTGTGTACAGTAGCATAACAAATGCACAATATTTATTGCATTACTTCTTTTAATATTTGACATAAATAAAACAATTCATTATTTTAGGGTTGGAATGAAGAATTATTATAGAAGAGGAAATATTGGGAATGTTCGCCAACATCCAATACCCACTAATCAATAATCTTAATATTGCATGTCTTACATAGTTTCTACCTGTAATCAATGTTCCATCACCCCTAGAACATAATTCTAATATTATTACGTAGATAGCCATCCTACAAACAAAGGAATGAAGAGCAGCCGGGCAAATGCCAAAGATAATTAGATGAACAGATTGAAATGGAAAGATAGAATGATATACCTGGAAAAAAGGGTGTGCGTGCGTGTGCGCACGTGTGCGTGCATGCGTGTGCGTGTATGTATGTATGTGTGTGTGTGTGTGTGTGGTTTATCTATCTATCTATCTATCTATCTATCTATATATATATCTATATATATATATTTATCTATATATCTATCATATATATATATATATATATATATATATATATATTTGTGTGTGTGTTTGTGTGTGTACTTGCGTGTGTGTGTAATTAGGTACGATTCTTGATATTCCAGATGAATGTTCCAAGTTTAGTGTACACAATATTTTATTGCGGTGAGTCTTTTTCTACGAGCTTTATTATTCAATTACATCCATTAATGTTTAAGCATAGCTGTTTATACATGGAATGCGCAAGTCATGCTTTCAGACAATAAGGGTGTTCACAACGATATTCCATTAATCTAGTCATTGATAAGAATGGGATGCAATATTCTGTTAAAATTAATTAATGTTGTTACGTATATAGGATTCATCTCAGGGTATTTGTGGGCACCAGACTTGCCAAATTGAAAATATTAAATGCTTAAATGTATTTCGAAGTATAATTCTGTTTGACATATAGTTGGATTTTCAGTGTAGAATTCCCAACGACATTGTAAATATAGATCTACAACCAGATTATTATTATCATAGACTATTATATGTGGTATCTTCAATGTCATAACTCCAGCAGCATTATTAGTACAAGTTTGGTTTTGCTCTGTCAAGGTAGGACACAGCCTGAAAAGACAACGCAGGTATTCAAATTGCATTTAAAAAAATAAATTATAAGTTTTTATGTCTATTTGTGAATTATATTAAATGAAAGGTTCGCACATGATCTGCCCAATAAGAATGAAATCACAACATACTTAATTACTTGGTATGTTATGTTATTATAATGCGGCAACGTTAAACAGCATGATTGAACTGGGGTGAAAAAGGTCAAATCATTCGGCAATCATTTGATGCTTCTAGAATAAAAATAACATTTTGTTGGTAAATAACAAGCAATTACTTTACGTCAAGATATGGTTCATAGTACACATTTTCTTTTTCATTTAACAATTGTCTTATCATAATATATTATCTTAAGCTATTGTATTCACCATTTGTTAAACCCTTCTGTTTATATTGTCATTACTTCAAAATAGCTATAATGTAATGATGACACACGGTAGTGATACTTATAGATACGTTACTGATCTATTCAGTCATGGGTAATCCGTTTGACTTTTTACAGAATGAAATGATGTTTGCATGTATTATCATTTATTACTTAAACAGGGATTTATTCGAGTGTATATTAGCATACTAGTTTCACCAGCCAGCATTTAACATGATTGTACTAAATATTGGTATAAACGCATAATGATGGACAAGTTATAATGTCCTGTAGAATTGGTATTTTACAGTCTTAAGTCGAGATATCTGTAATAACTCACTACGTTTTAGTTTCCTATGAATTATGCCTTTAATTTGTGATGTTGTTTTTCGTTGTTGTGTCCTGAATGACTATAATACAACAATTTCTGTCTTAACAAATTAGACATCACGAGTAAGCGTTGAGATTGAACGACATTTCGGCTTAATTAGGCACCAAAGGCGGCTAATGAGTTACGTTGGATGGAAACATAACTTTAATATTTGATTATCTATAAGTGGAAACCGAGTTGGCGATAGTGTTAATTAACGTCAAACGTAATTAACATCATTATGGTTAAAATTAAAACTAATCAGCAATGGGTTTAGCACACTAACAGACAGACAACTTAGAAACAGACAAATAAACAGGATGAATGACCGAAAAGCTTGCACAAACTTGCAAGCAAGCGCGTGTGTACACAGGCACATACGCAAACATACTCACATATTAGCTTTGGGTATTTCAGTTTGAAAAATATGTTTTCTTAATTTGATGGTGATGGATTATATTAACAAATAAAACACAGGCAGGCACGGGCACAGAAAACACTAACACACACACACATACAGTCACATACGCACACATACACAAAGAGAGACACATTCACACCTTGGTACATGGCTAAGATGTTATTTGAAAGTTAACTGAATGCACATTTACAAATGTATACACAGATGCAGTGCTATAATGATGGAAAATATAAATTTGGGCTACCATGTAGAGCTGTCTCTTAAACTAAGATATGACTTCCTACTTGCAGCAAATATGAAATTATTAAGCAAAATATTTGACAGCCTGGAAGTTGATGCGCTGAAATATTTATTTCCGTTACTTTGTGGCTCTTTGGCACTGTCAAAATGTACAAAACTCAGATTGGAGGAGTAATACTATTATATATGTTTCGATCAGGTAGCGTAGATACATTGATACTATTCACTTTTGCAAGTGCGTGTTATCAGACCTGTAACGTACTGGCTGTAGATGATTTGTCAGAAAGAAGGGAATATTATATAACAAATATGTTGGTATGGTCTAGTCAGGACATTACAAGGTGGTGGACTAGAGTATTTGACGTATTATCATTTATTGCTTAGATATAACCCTATGATCATTATTTGATAATAACAGGACCTTCGCATAAAAACAATCCCTTCCCCATTCCTAATGTATTGTCTAACATAACCTGTTATAAATGTAACTACCCAACCAACTAACCAATCTACAGGGTAGGAAAACAGATGCTTTTTCAGAGAACTTACAATAACTTTCGTGGTGTTTTTCATAGCATTGTGCCATTTTATATTGTCAATTCATTGTGCTCAGTAATATTAAATACATTTTTTACTTAATAATAGTGGTTCATTCTTTTTATTGCCAATTCTTTGAACCTGAGACAAATACTAACAAAAACTGTGTTTTTATTCGTAGACACAGAACTTCACAAAACAACTGAAATCCATATTCATAATATCTATTCTTGCTTTAAATCTAATGAATCATGCCAAGCAATGTGGAAAAAATGCAATACTTCGTTTGCTCTCCTCTGTCGTTGTATACAGCACACAAACATCGAGGCATGCTCCAAACAAGGATTGAGAGCTTCTGATCCGGAATATCTCTCCAGATGTCCACAACAACCTGGGTCAAATCAGCTACGTTTGTTGGGGGGTTGTCCATGTTGTTTAATCCATGTAAGATTTCCGACCACAGGTTCTCGATCGGGTTCAAATCCGGTGACATAGCTGCACATTCTCATCTGCGAGGAAATTCATGACGGGTCGCGCTCGATGTGCTTGCCCATTGTCATCTTGGAATACAAAATTTGTCTGGAAGTCTCTCATAGCAAATAGAAGCACTTTGGTTTCCAGGACAAGTATGTACTGGTACTGATCCATGTTTCCAATCAGTAACTGGAGATCGGATTTCCCTCTGCTATGGCAGGCACACATATCGTGACTCCGTCGCCTGCCTGAACTCTAGGCAGTACACTGATCGAGTAGAGCTCCATGAGCTTGTCTGATCACTCGAACACGACCATCTTGACGATACAGCAAATATCTGGATTCGTCACTGAACACTACGTGTTGCCAGTGACCATCAAACCAGTTCAAGTGCCCACACACCCACACAAATTGCCCACACGCGATCTCAAATGGATTGGCAACCAAACAAAAGGGGCGCTCATTAATTGGTTAATTGCAACCACCCCATCGGCGGTCGTACAGAACCAAAATATTGACAGTATATATATTTGAGTCTATTCTGCATGTTTATGCTGGCTATGCATGAAATATGCATTATATTGGCTGGATTATCAGACTAAAAATTCAAAAACAATAAAACAAACTGAGCGTACCTAACCAGCCACCACTCAAGCAATTAATTGGAGTAGACAACTAAAGAAATCACATTGGCTGCAGAAAAAAAACATCGAATTCAAAATCAATTTCGGATAACAAAATGACCAAGTCAGGGTTTTAACGTTTTCTCCGGTCTTTAGTAAACCCTAATTAAATTTAGATTATACCTGAACGTGCTATAGAGGCATCATATTTTTTCCTGAATCTACTTTTTGCTAAATGGGGAACAAGATAATGCCATACCAAACGTGGAATATTAACTAAGTAGACATTTAGCATATTCCTGACAGTTGTGAACATCCAATGGATGTTTCTCTTTATATATGTTTATTTAGCAACAACAAAAGACGACGGCTTGCATTAAGGGTGATCGTAATTCCCTGCTTAAAAGCTCAGAGCTCTAGGGAAATCTAACTAATACCTAGTCATAATCCATAATCCGCTGATAAAAGAAATTAAACATTGATAACGTTTTATCTTATGCGCAAATGAACAATTTTGAATTTGTCTGTGGCATGCCCTCATATACGAGTTATAAAACCTTTATGAAAAGACGGTTATGTTATACAAATTCGTATTCACTAAAGGCGATAAGAGAGTCTACACATAATTGATATGCTTAAAATGCGTTGGCAAATAATTATTGACAAGACGATCCATCTTTGGAGATTTGTTAGATTACTTGGTTTGTTAACACTAAAGGTACAAATAATGAAACTTACTGAAGGAGGACGCCATTGCTGATTGAAGATAATAATCCAGGTAGATATATCATTTAATTTGTGCAGTAGTGTGTAATAACAATATAGTATCAAGTGTAAAAATAAAACATGCATGGTGTATTAAAAGAAACCACTATTTACAGGATAAGGTCTTATTAGGCAAATAGATTCGCTTCAAGCAAGATATCTAATTAGGAAAATAAATATTATTCTGTATCCACATATGATAATTTATATATATATATATATATATTATATATATATATATATATATATATATATATATATATATATATATATATATATATATATATATAGATCAACACATATGAAACACTTAGAAAAACACACACAACCACACATTTAAAAACGCATACATGCACAGCAAAATAACTCACAAACATATACACACAGACACGCACAAACACGTACACATAACTTTTCCAATGTTTACTCTAATTATGGCATTTAGGTAAATATCCAACCTCTTACGGCAGCTTTTTCTAGGTTAAAAAACAAAAGAAATTGATCACCACTGTCGTTCCTAGTACTATGTCCTGATGTCTGCTGATTCTGCAGTTGCTGTGATAATGGCGCGTTTGGTTATTAACTATTTGTTTGGATACCACGCAATGTTATTTTTCTATTTTTAATCCGATTGACGATGGAAACGTTCAGACACCTTTGTCTTACATTTTTGTTGTTGTTTCTATCTTGAAAGAACGTCTGCAAGAAAATATGAAGACTACTCTATATATAAGTCGTAAAGAAATAACACTTCATTTCCACGAAAACCAAATAACCGTCCATAATGCAACTAACAACTGTCATTTCTCTGCCTGAATGTATAAATATAGTACACTGTGACACATTTACTGGGAAACAAGTAATTCAGGTCAGTTTACTTCAGATGGTTGACCTGACGCTGGTCACGGCGGGTACATATAGCCGAGGGCGACTGGAAAGGGAAACATATCCAATAATCACAACATATATGTTTACAGCATTGTTCTACAATCACTTGGCCAGTGGAAGGTCCTACGAAACAGGTAATGAGGGTAAAGTTATTAATGAAGATGATATTTCTTACATTTACTAATTAATTATATACCTGATAACCATCCGATTCTACGACTTGAACATTGATTGACCAGATCATATGTTTTGTTATTTTATTATGTATTACATAAAAAGATTTAGCCCACTTAATAATAAACCACTCTTAATATATATATATATATATATATATATATATATATATATATATATATATATATAATAATTATGTACGATTTGATGATACAAGAATATAAACATTACTCCCAAAATGGGAAAAAACGATGTATAAACTAATCAAGTAGATTTTCATCAACCTTGATCTAATTAATATTTTGGTTATTTGAATATAGTTTGTGCTCCAACAACTAAATTAGCTTCCAAATATATTGATTTAAAAATCACAAAATAAGTACGATAATAGTAATAGCATAATTTTTCAAATTGTATCAGATTGATTTATGAATTAGCCTGAGATTACATAAATAAAGTAATTTTTTTCAATAAGTTTTCGTTAGAACACTATTATTGAATTGCGCAATTCGCTAAGAAAGGTATTGGATTCTAACTAAAACGTAAGTCATTACAATACACTATCATCTGTAAGGTGAGTCTATAGTGAGTTTATACCATATAATATATTGCAGATATAAACACTGTTACTGGATAAAGAATGCAGTAGCAGAAAATTGGTACAAGTAAGGTTGACCAAATATTACATGTTTTAATTATCCTTTGATAAACATATTCTTTCATTGTTTGTAATATCACTTACATTAACAAGCATCAAATTTTAGTCTGCTTGGTATCTGGTATATTTTTCAGGAAATAGAACTTTCAAATCTTAAATATTACGTGCCTTCTCCCAGACCATACTAAACAATTTATTCAAGATAGCATTTGTGAAGAATGTAGCGTGACATTTCTACATCAAAAGAATTACGGAACAAATCAGCTTATTTGTCGTAGAACAGTTTAAAGGTTATTTATAAATATATCTTTGAAGTGGGCATTGGTTTCCTCGCACTTGTGTCAGCACAGGTTTTCGCTTGTAATATGGCCTTATAATTAAGGTTCGCTTTAAACGTTTATTAAATACTTTAAATATTAGCATTCTACGCTGTTAGTATACTCTCAATACAGTAGTAGTTTCCACTAAAGTCAGTGTTGATCCTCATTTGTATCACTGCAACATACAATACTAAAACATATATGTTAGTAATTTACAACAAACTATTTGAAATATTGGTTCGTAGGTAATGCCTATTACTAATAGCATAAATATCAGCTCGAAATAGTAAAACAGATAACACCCGCAATCGTTTTTAATTTATTTTTATATTTGTTTTTGTTAAGATATAATTGAATGATATCGTACCAAATCTCCGGTATATATCTATAACATGCAATTTTGCTGAACAGAACTAGAAATGTGATGTAAATGGTGCATTGCAAGGTATTGCAATGAAAAAGGACTTGTATATGCGTGCGCGTGCGTGTATGTGTTTAACAGGTTACAGAGTTTTAAGCGGGAAATAATGTCCCCAATGGGGGTGGCACTTGACACTAAGAAAAGTAACCAAAATCTTTTACGTAAATGTGCGTAACTATATTCTTTCAAACAATCAGAGATTCATACATTCATAATTTATATATATATATATATATATATATATATATATATATATATATATATATATATATATATTATTCAAACATTTATTACCTTCACAATCATCCATATAATATATATTTCCCTTTTAAGATGCAGTAAAGCATTTATAAGTCATAATCATAATTAATAAATAATGCTTGAAATATCCTGAAAAGTGGCCTAAATAAATCAATATCAATTTATTCTCAAAGTACGTTCGTTGTTATTAGATGTTTACATCTTGATCTCAAGCACATTGATTAAATGCTGTTTTTGAGGAGAACATTGTTCTTTGTTTTCGTGGAAAGATTATGGTCCAATGTGTAGGTGAAAGGAACATGAAGCTATAATCAAGTCAACTAATTATGTGGTCCTTGTTTTCCCTACTGTAGATTGTGCTGCCGTTTTAAGGGCGTGGCTTTTTAGCAAAGAAATAAGCACCAAGGGAAGGAAGTAAGCTAATAACCAGATATGAGATATCATGACTATCTGCATTTACCCGTTCTCCAGTAAATGTGTCTGGGTTTAACTTTGCAATACTGTCAGGTGTGTGTGTGATTGTCTTACATTTGAGCACATTAATATAGATTATTACCCTGCTTATGGTGGATGATTTGCTTTTTTTAGAAATGATAACTAATTCTTCTGTTCCGTTTATCTAACATCCGTCATGTTTCCTTGAAAATCGTGTGAACTTTAAAAAGGAAAATAGAATATGAAAAAAAGTTACAAAAAGCCGAAAAGAAGCCGAGATTAAGATGAAATGCGAAGAGGTCCTTGTCGTAGTCAGTAAGAGAGACGATATGACAGGTCGGTACGTAATTGGCGAAGTTGCGTTCCCACTATGAAAGAGATAAATTAAAATACGTTATTTTCTATAGTTCATTTAAGATAGCGTTAAATGGACATCTCGAACGCCAACATGCATGCATTATTTTCAGAAAACAATGACTTTAAAAACTAACTTCTCGTCAAATTTAATTTGACAGCTTGAAAATTATATCTTTAACTACGTAAAAATTTAAGTAACATGTGCGGATTTATACTTTAAAATTTAATCATTAATCAATCTTACCAATTTTGGTTATTTTTCTTCATCATCGGGGCAAACATCAATCATCTGTATTATATGATAGCCAGTTTGAAAGAATATTGATCTGAAATAGAAAGTGATGAATAATTGATCGGATTGCCTCAATAATGCGCCTATATATTACAGATATAATGCTTATCATAACAGTTTATAATGACATTGCACAAACACTTCAATTGCTAGTTGGCAAGCAAAAGAGCGTTCTGAGAACAATTGCTAGATGCTGTCAACTGGTAAATCCATTAGCTAAAAGCAACGTTAAACCTACTTCGGTTTTGATTGCCTCAACTAAATGATAAAGCTTAATTAAATTAAGTCAACTTAATTTGCATATGTGATTTTAAGGAGCGTTGATAAGTTAACATATACGATTCCACGTTAAGTTGATAAATGAAAGTATTGAACGAAATCACATTTCATAAGATTGCAACATAACAGAACATAATACTAGTAAATAAAATAAACAAGAATCAAATACGTTTCGTGATTTATTCACACGGAAATATTAAAAACATTTATAAAACAATTTGAACAACCATGCAACAGTGTGATGATGGTGGTGAACTCATTAACCCTGATAAATGTTATAATAATTACATTGTAATTCTGGTATGTTTATCAGTCAAATATGTTAGGTAATTCATAAGTCTCTGGATGGAAAATATCCTTCTATGTAACATTCCCTTTTATTTTTAAGATAAAGCATAAATAGTATTCCCATTTTTGGATATTCCTTATTTGTTATTACGCAATATCATCATACAAATACTGGTCATAGCTATGATACAATATCGTAAAAAAAAACATAATAAAATACGAACTATTGTATTTGTTTAAATCTTAGGATATGCTCTCTTTCTCTCTCTCTCTCTCTCTCTCTCTCTCTCTCTCTCTGCTCTCTCTCTATGTGTGTGTCTGTGTGTGTGTGTGTGCTCCCGCTGTCTCTCTCTCTAACTATGTATATGCGCCAACCTGAGAGTGCGTGTGTGTATCTGTATGTGTACGTGTGCGTATAGGGTGTCACCTAAATTAAATGTTTGACGCACGTAGACTTATAATTATAACTAAATGTAGATTTTCTATCATACCAAAACCACAAACCATTTAATTAGTGTCGTAAGTATCAGTAGTGAAAAATATTATATTGTTAGATTAATTATCAAATCAATTGAATCAACTTGATAAACAACATTTAGTCCCACCATTTCACTATGTATTCACTATATATTCAGACTATGTATTCACACTTACTGGTATTATCAATTTGCTTTTTCGTCTAGTGAACTGAGTAGTTTTAAGTCAACGATCGCCTTCTGCAGGCTATATGCAACATTGTTATCGATAAATGTAACACCAGTGATTGTATGTGTGTTCCATTCCATAGTTCACAAATAAACCCACATGAACAGCAGATACACTAAATAAACAGGAAGTCAATTTGTTTTGACTAATCTATCACATTCGCTAATATGAATTTTCCATAAATAAATTAACCGAGAAACAGAGTGATTTACTTGACAATACAAGTATCATAGAAGCCAAGAAGATGCCACCATGATGAACAACATATAGAGCATCATAACAAGCTCTCTTATTTATGTGCTAGATATTGGACCATTCCCTTCAGAATAACCCAGAAGCCTCCTATTTGAGAGTTGACGGCTAAGAATGACAAGGAGACAGGGTATGGTATGGTTTCATGTTGCCATGTCATTTCAGCTTCATATACCTATTGTTTCCTAGTAACGCCATTGCTCATACTTTTAGTATATATGTCATCAAGTTTTCTCACTATAATACATGTATATATGTATAAGGGCAATCTGCTAGCGCAATTGAAATTCGCACTTGTCGGCAAGTCATACGTACATGCATATTTTTGTGTTGGTAGATAGGCAAACACATCCGCATTTACCAAAACAAATATACACACATAACTACATAAACACACAAATACATGCATACATACATACATACATATATACATACACATATACATTCATACATACATACATACATACATAATCTCACCTACATACATACACTTACCTACAAAGAGATATATAGTTCAATGTAGTAATAGTCTAACCAATATATCATTTTTCACCCATCAGTAGTTAGTTAGTGTGTTTCTCTGCTAATCAAAAAAAGACATATATAGATTGTGAAAAGGCTAAACACCTTCTATAATTGAACGGGAATAATTTACCAGGCTTTGATATGAAAATTACTCACCTATTTTAATTACTACTACTACTACTACTACTACTACTACTACTACTACGACTGTTGATACTACTACTACTATTACTACTATTACTACTACTTCTACTACTACTACTACTAATAATAATAATAATAATAATATTATTATTATTATTATTATTATTATTATTATTAATTTACACACAAAACCCCCATATTATTTTTGTTTTAAATAATAATAATAATAATAATAAATATATTGTGTGCAAAACTGCGATATCTAGAGTTTCAGGTATTAATTCATCAACTTCTAATGATTACAAATGATGAGAAAGGGATATTGTGTAAAATATTGATAATGTCAAACAAATAAAGTGACTTCTTTTCAACATAATATAATTTGTGCAGGCCATTTTCGATAGTGTAGTAATGAACTTCTATTTAAACTCAGTATTCAATATCTGCTCAGCAATTGATTATTATACATAAAATGTGTTGCACTTTATATTTGATACTGGCTTAATATACTCGTATTGTAATATGTGATACTTCTACTTACTTCCAAAAAACCTTTAGCTGTATTTACAACAAACCATCTACTTAACAATCAACTTAATCATTTAGTTACGTTTAATCATAGATCAGGTGGAAACGTATTTTATTTTACGACGATTTAAATATTTGGATACCACGTTTTCGAAATGATGTTGAAGCGGTTTGGCATAAAAAGTGGGATATAATCTAAATAAAGCAGAAATTAGCAGAAATATGAATGACCTAAAAGGACAGGTGGCGTTTTTATGGACGCTGCCAGGTTTTATTTGCACCCAGTTCCTGCTACTGCCAGAAGAGAGGATTTGATGTCATCAAAGTACTGGTTATTT
Organism: Paralvinella palmiformis; assembly: GCA_025642065.1. NCBI lineage: Eukaryota > Metazoa > Annelida > Polychaeta > Terebellida > Alvinellidae > Paralvinella > Paralvinella palmiformis. Next base: position 24,741 of record JAODUP010001419.1, on the reverse strand, counting down.
GATAAAAAGCATCGCGCTAAACTATTTCTTACAATCCTAACCCATAAAATGTTGTATCACGACCAATTCATCATGCCTGTGGTATGTAATATTCAGTAACTGCGAGTTGAGAGTGATGCCAAATTCAAAACTCGGTTATAATACCCAATGATTCATTTTCATATATAGCTAACTAAAGTAAGTTCAGGGCCAGCCGTTCTAACCCTACAAAAATTAGATCTTACCTTGACCATCACGATGGAGATTATAATCACGTTGATAATGATGATGTTTATATTGAGGCGTTTTATAATGTGGATGGATGGAGGGACATGGTGTTATATATATTCCATCAGAAACTGTAATACCAGTAACTATACCATACATAACAACGCCTGTAGTAATATAATGCTTAATGGTTCATTAACTCAACATTTCTTTGACGAAAATATGCCCATAAAATATATTTGTAGGTATTAATGGTTGCGAGTTCTAGGCGTATTTCCTTTGCCCATATTTCTTCTGATATAATAATACATATTTATAGATACTGAATTATATTAAGGCTCAGTTGCTAGCGATGCCCCACGTAGTGAAATGCATCCAAACCAAATAGGATCTGATACAAGCAATTTGATCACTTTGCCAATTTCACCATCTACTGGGACAGCCATACACAATGTAATCATTGATCGAATCTATGGTAAATCTGATGGAATATATGTTCTTGTTCAGGATATGGATCATGATGATCTTGTCATTACACAAACATGGCTGCCTGTTATGTTTTAAACCAGAAAATGTAGGTGGGGTGTTTCCAGTCGGCATTCGACCTTAGGGTGCATTGAGCTTTGAAACTGATTTGTGTTTTTACGCTAAGTCTTTCAAATATTATCAACCAACTTTTGTAATAGGAGGATGAATGTTGGTGTAACTATTATCTAGTGTTTACTTCCAACTGAGAAAAATGGTCTTTCATTAATTTGTTTAATTTTGCGCTACCAAAAGTAGTCATCTGTTGGATTTAGTTGATTTAAATATACATTGAAAATGCCAGAGAAATTCAGATACTAAACAAACTGGCCGACATTCTTAGATCTGTCAATCTCAGACGACAAGGATGTGTCTGTGTCTTTTTTGCTCTCTGGTCATCTCTGTGCTTACTTCGCTCTATTTTTACATAACTAACCTGTTTCAGCTAAAGGTATTTCATGCAGGAAATATTAGTCAATTGACACATATGGTTTTCTTGCTGATCTCCTGGTCACTTCTCCGGGATTGGATCAACTAGATTTATATAGTAGTACATTGATGGATTTGAAAGAGTTTCTCTAGGTTGAAAATACATCTTCGGTCGGTTAATGTACCTGGGACAATCCTCCCAGAGGGTGCATTTTATCTGATGTTCAGTTGTTATATGGTGTACCACAGGATTCAGTTCTTGGTTTTCTGGTTTTCACAATATATAGTCCACTTCTTCAGATCATTACGCAATTGTATGAGATTAAGTATCACTTGAATGCTGATAATGCTCTGCAATATATATATATATATATATATATATATATATATATATATATATTATTGTACATGTATGTTATATAACATATCTGATTATAACATACAATCGTCATAAGCATATTCCCATTGATGCAGCTGACACTGTAACAAATACTTTGTGATCCTTTTAATATTTTACTGACAACTTATTAATACATCAATTGCATAGCATGTGCTAAGTGTTTGAACTTGTGTTCACTAGAACGTATTCCTGAAAATTGTGGTTATTCAGTCAGATAATACTACAGGTACTTGTGTCTAGGTTGAAGTCATATGGCGATTCTGAATTTTAGCCGATATTTTGTGGAAGAGATTCCCTATGAACCTTCGAAATCCACCAACTCTGAAATAGGTTGTAAACAGTCACCTGATTGTTAAAATATTATTCAGGTATCCCTGTACATTGTAACTGCACCGAAACCTCTAGATATTGCATGTTTACATAACAAATAAAAAATAATTAGTATTATTATATTCATTATCATCATCATCATTATGCCAGTGTAAGAATTATCTCTCCCTGCTACAGTATTACACTGATGTATTATTGTAGTATTGTTATCTACATCTATACTGTAGTATTTGTACTGGTGTGGCTTCGTCCAAATATAAACCGTTGTTTTATTGGTCGAAAGAGGAACATTTGACATATGTATACACCATAATGTGTACATGACTCTAGCAAAACATGGTTATTTAGGAAAACTGTTGAAGGCATAGCTCTTAGAATTCGAATGTGTCATTCGCTGTTGTACATTAGACTTAGCTGGCATTCGGTGTTCTTCGTTGTATATGACACGGACACTCATTCAAGTTTAGATTTCCAATAAATAGACGCATACAAAATCATCCATGCAATTTGTACGTGCACGAGTATTAATTAAGCAACACAGGTAACCAAAGGAATATTAGATGTTAGACGCTAAGGCATTAAGTTAGGAAAACTCCATTATTTGCCTCGCAGTGAAGCGATATAGTGTTATAACTTGAGTGTGCAGCACTCATCTTTTATAATAAACGTTAAAGCTTTACTCTCTAAGGATTTGACATGCATAATCTGATTTATATATCAATCTTATTGTTAAAATAATTCCAGTTTGTATTGTTACCCCATTTATTTGTATTATGTGAAAGCCGATATGTGCCAGACACGGCTTAAGATGTATGCCTTTTTAACTAATAACTTATTCTAGTAATTCTGTATTTTACCCTCATTTGAGATAAATGAAAAGTGAGAAAGCGAGTGGGTGTTCTGTTATAATGGGTTGTAAAATGGGTTCTTTGTAAAGTCGTTAATGTGCATTTTCCTGTCTACCAACACCACTATCTTTGCAGCTGCCTCGCACTAAAGTAGCTTATTCTCCAAGACATTTCATAGCTGATTAGTCTTCACCACCACAATTTACAAAGAAGAGATATAACAGCTAATGAGTATTTTGAGCAAACAACCGATTAGTCTTACACGTTTTTCTTGCTGTAGTTGTCCATTACAACGACACACAAAAAAGCGATATAACTAGATCTATGTAAACTGTATTGTGCATTAACATATATCACTTTATTAAATGATTCGTTTACTTTTTTGTCAATTAATGTCAGTTTTGGGATACATTTGTATTTACTAGAAATTAATTATTGAGTTAATCAATGTTTGGTTTAGTGTAGTTATTTGTGCCATTAGGTATATATATCCAATAAATGTGATATGCGGCATAATATGTTAATTAACATAATGTGTTGATTGGAAAAGAACAGGAAAGAAACAGAAACAGAAAAACATGTCATATTTTGTCACTTGATCACGTTACTCTTAATCGACATTACGTACAGAAATACCTCAAATATAGTCGATTTAAAAGGCATGCAACTTATTAGTGCATTGGGCCTATTTCTTGGTGCACGATCTTCATGTAAAAAGAGCGTTATGTTTGTACTTATTCACTACACAATGTGTTATCGGGTTTAGAGGATATATAGACGCTTCAGATTATGGCAAATAATGTTTAGATTCAATACGAAATTTAGTCAATAATTTCTTTAATTTTATTGTGTTCTCTACGTGATAATTGATAGAACACACCCGTAAAGTGCATCGCGCAAACAGGAAATATAGTTTATCTTTAGTTTTGCTGTATTAATTCATGTCAGCTGTTAAATCTATTACTCGACAAATACAACCTCCTTCCTATCAGATTGGTAACTTTCGCACTTTTAAGCAAATGAATCCACTTCACTTCAACAGCATGATATGTGTTTAACACCTTTGAATACTTCGTGCACTTTGAATACAGTGAAAGTGTTGTTAGCCTGTTGACCTGTTCTAATAGCATTAAAACGATGTTCTTAGTTAGGAATTATTTGTTTGTCACATTTCTTGCGGGAGCATCGAACGCAAATATACTTTCCTCTAATCTAGAACGATTGTGAAAGGAACCAACGAGTGTTCTAGGTATGTGTGTGCTTCGTAATTGACAGGTTAGAGAATATTATTTGATCTAAATAATGAGTTATCAAAAACTAGCAATGACCCCCAATGCCTCTTTAGATTTAGATGTTTTGGTTAATTTTGATTTGAGATTATTTGGTTAAAAATATACATGATATAAGCATAAGAAATAACATATATAAACAAGCATAATACATAAAAGCACACGAGCGTACACCTATTTCAAATGTGGTCCTTTTAAAAGAAAAGATGATGTTATACAGCAACTATTTAAATTATATGACTAGGTCAACAAAATGTTTTGATAAGATCAATAAATATTGGATAGAAATAATATTTAAATTGAAGAAGAAAAAAAAACGAACAGAGTATGAAATAAACTGGTTGGGCATGACAAAGTTTCCTAGACATATATGATATATTTATCTTAAACAATATAGTCAACAACAAAAGGCTTTGTCACTTAATAAAAGATCAATAGTTAAACAAATGACTACAAAACTGACTATGTTGACTAAATTTAACAACTACACTAAATAATAAGACAAATACAAAAATAAACAATTAAGATACTTTTGATTTAAAACTACTTTTAGTGACACATTGCTTGACTTGGAGTGGAATAGCATTCCATTGAATAATTCCAATGTAAAATAAACTAGAACCAAAACTATTTACAGTTGGTATGTTTCTATTAGACTTTTCATATATTCGGGTACACTAGCATTGATGGTATAATACTTGTGTTCTAATTTCAGTTGTTCAATTCTGTACTCCATCGGTAGAAGAGTAACAAACGTAAATATGATTACCATTTACCACTAGTTCTGTGTTTTATTTCTTATGGAAAGAATGTTAATGGGTTTTCAACAAAAAAAGTTGGACAAAGAAGTGCAGAAGCACATTAAGATTGATAATATTGTTTTATTGTTTTAATTAAAACAAACAACATAATTGGATGTTTAGAAATGATTATTTCAATGAGCCGGTAAACCTGTGGAGTATTCAACACTTTGTTTAGGAAATGCATCTTTATATATATATATCTATATATATATATATATATATATATATATATATATATATATATATATATATATATTACATAATGTATCATATTTCTGAGTTCATTAGTATTATTATTATGCATAATATGTTTTGATAACATCTATTATATATTATATATATATATATATATATATATATATATATATATATATATATATATATACCAGTCGGCTTAATTGGATGATCATATTCATTTGATTCCATATATAATGTAATTATCAGGATAGCGTAACCTATAACCGTCCTCTACTTAATTTCTCAATGGCGTGTAACAAAAAAAAAGTAGCTATGACAGTACATGATGGCACATATACATGTTGTGATTAGACTTACTATCGACTTGATAACGCAACATAGTGACATCTGAACAAGCTAGTAATAGAGAATGGTAATATATTTCCAGGGTTGTTTGTGAATCACATAAACTGTTACTTAAAATGATACTTGGAAGCAATTTACGTAACCTGTGTGAATTTCTATCTCCAAATTGTCAATTATTGTAATACCTCTAAAGATATGATAAACACTTGCGTTGCGTAGTAGCCAATTAGGGATGACTTGAATGCATTATTCTGCCACCTACTAATTTGAACATATCAAACGATATATTAGCTGTAAATTAAACATACGTATATTAGGCTGGTTCCAGGCATGCAAGCAAACTAATGCCCAAAGAGAGTGAACAATGAAATATATCAGATGTAAAGCTTGTTAGAGTGTTTACGTCAGGCACAGATTACAAAATCCAACGGAGAACATACTGCAACAAATTGAAATAACGCTAAAAACGTGGATAGAAAATACTGTTTTGATAAACGTATATTATACGGCTCAGAGCTAATAAAACAATAACCACCTGCTTTGTGTTAATTAGACTGGTTAGTTAACGGGAGTGGCATCTTGCAAGAAGGCAGATTGTGCTGTAGTGATGCATCACATATTGTGAGCGTCGCTAACAAGACCTTAGTCCCAATCATTTAAATAACAACGCGCAGCTGTTAGAGCAATGCCTAACAAAGATTATCAACTAAATGGATGTAATTAAGTGCTGATTTAAGGATTATGAGCTACAGTTGGATATACATTTTTTCCAGACCGTCCGTTGTATTGCCATCATGCAAAACAGAAGAACATCACCTACTCTTAAGAGATAAACTGCATTTAAGCTATGGGATCAACACCAACTACATTCGTCGGTGTGGAAAATGGCAAACCTTTTACACAATGAGGAATACTCACAGCAGGCTTAATTTATGTAATATGCCTTTAACTCAAACATGTGAGATACTTCTCTGGGATGTCGTCCACAGGCTATGCGTATTGGGTGTAAACAACGTCGAGGCCCCCAAACCGTAATCAACCCAACTCAACTTATGTAAATGAACTAACAACTACATTATTCTAGCGTAGTTGCATATGTGGTATTTTCGCCACCAGCGCCCACTGCTTTAATTTGCCAGCTCGGAAATTCAGGCCGGATATTTCCACTTGCATACACGAGGTAGGGGGCGGAAAGCAAAATAGAGACGTTTTAACCAAGGTTTCGCTAATACAGTTTATTACTGCCAACAAGCAATCAGCATAGTCACGTTTGTTATATCTTTTGCGTGTAATAAAAACACACTTCTGATCAATATATGTTATATACTAAATAGAATTAGCATAATCTACAATATTAATCGGGAATTGTATATTTCGGAACACGACGAAAACATCCAAAACAAACACCTTACGTTCGATAGAGTAAGTGTACGTTTTAGGTGTTTTGCTTTATACCATTCTTTCGATACCGTTTAGAATTATCCAATCAACTGCACATATCAGTGTTGTGAAAAATAGTCATTAACGAATATGATTGTAGAGGAGGATGATGAATATTAATTTACTAATATTACAAATGTGACTATAGCTAGTGAATGTTTATTTTTTCAAACGGTTTTATTGGACAATTGAGCAATTAGGGACGACTTGATGTTTAATCTAGTTGTACTAGGGGACTAAAATTGTCATTGGTCCAAACGAAATCCTTGTATTAAACCGGTTTACGTAATCGCAAGAAGCTGCATAATATTATACTATAGTAATAATAAGTCGTTTAGTCGAGATGTGATAGCACAGTTAGTTAGAACGTAGGACTCGTAATCGAAGGATCGCGGGTACTAGAATCTGAAGCTGCAATGCTGTCATGTGATGACTGGTTCAATCACCTGGAAATGAGAACCTGACAAGAACTGGTGGCTATGTGTCTGAGTAACGCCTTGCGCCAAGAAATGGTAGGATGCAATGTATGTTCACTCGAGATTTAAAGAATATGATGGATCGATACTAAGGGTTCATATTATAACGCGCCATATTCAATTTGATTTGCTCTAAGGCGCTTTACATTAAAACACAATTAATGCTCGAATCTCAAAAAGCTGAAACGCATTGTATACATAAAGAAACTGGTGTAAATATTATAAATATGCTAATTGAATTTTAACAACCTCACAAATATTTGTTTAATATGATTTGGCCACTTATTCCACATTCCGAGAACAAATAACTGGAACTATTTCTCTCCGAGCGTTTGTGTTACCGTTAAAAGTAAACAGGACTCAGATCTGAGCATTCTCACTGGTATAAACTGTTGGATCAGATCGCTTACATAAAATAGTGTTATTCTACTTAGTACTTTGAATGTATGAACTGAGATCATCTTACAGTGAACAGTAACGTGTAGTACGCCATTGCAGCGAGAACAAACTGGTCTTATATGTTCACCTTTGCGAGTCAGTGTTACTAGGCGTACAGCACAGTTATTCTCTCGTTGTAGGTAGTTTGTCATAGAGATGGGGATATTATATAACGATACATTAAATAGTCTAGTCGAAACAGTTTAAGGGCCTGGACTAAAGTATTTCATGTTTGATCAGTTTTGTATTTATCAAGAAGACTATTGTAATTAAGCATTTAACTGGCAGCACGTCAACATTGGAAGATTGCTGACTGTTAAAATTCCATTTACACTATATATCAGAACAATTGTTTTGTGAAAAATGACACAGCTTTTGTAAACAATACTAATTGCAAAATGTATTACTTGTGTTAGTTCAAATTATAACAAAGTGGTGAATGTCCTAAGCTTAGCATGTTGTAAATATTGATTGAAAATATATTTTTAATTTCAATTTATAGAAAACACCTATACGTTTCAAGATGCAACTTCAAAATTGAACGCTACTATGCTCTGTCTCCGGGAAATCTGATGTACAAATATTTAACTCTCCAAATACATCCCGTCGTGACGATACTACAACACAGTCTGTATCCGCATATTAATACCAACAATCTTAGCTTTCTTAAGAGTATGGTCATATCCCGTAACCTCTGATGAAGTGAAGAGTGTTCATTTAACAACATCGCGAAATATTTGAGCTGAATCTTCAGCTCCCGTTGATTTGATAAATAAAATCGAATTTCATACGAGAGGTGTTGGATTATGTATGTTCACTACCTGCACTCTGTACTTTCATTTGGTAAAAGAAATTCCAGCCATATTTATTTCCTTTTAGTATATATCCGCAAGTGTAGAAATAGTCTGGTAACTAGAGACGCGTGGGCGAGTACTTTCAGTCGATCAACTATTTTCATTTCAATCAGGAACAACGAATTAGGTAATGAACCCTGTAAGTAGAGTGTTTGCTATTCAATTCCATTATTTCTGGGCAGTGTGAAAATAGAAGAAATATTACGATCAACAGTGGATTTGTTTGGGAGATCTAATGCCAATAATCAATAAACGTATTATTTTTATACAACAGACTTCCAAGAATTAATTACACAACGATAAATGGTACTGTTAAGTTTATCAACTTATTTTAAACGTTTTCATATAAGTGCTCGCCACATATGCATCGCACAGTTGTAATGGCTTCGAGGCAGATTGGCCTTATATATTGTCATACAATCGCTAGCAAATTAATATATAAAACGAATATCTGGTTTGACAGTGACGGTTTTCTTCTTCTGTGGATTAGCTGTATGTGACTTGTAGTTTGGGGTAGTATGTTCCTAAGTGAGATGGCAATTGTTTATAAAATCTAGCCAAATGCTGATGACATCACAACAACATATATGTTTTCCTACGATAAATCTAGAAACAAATAAATAAATTGATAATATGATATGAGAAGGCACTATTTTTATATTAGTAATTATATGTTCAATTTTATTATATTATGAAGATGATGTTTCAATATCATATGTTATATTACAGAGAGGATTTAAAAGCCTGCGTCACTTTCTTTATGAATACCGTGGAAATCTGTTTTCTGGGAATGTAAGGGCATAATACTGAACATATACTAATGTACGCCAATTGGATCTAGTATATTGTTCGGCAGCTCGTTCGTTCGAGCACATATTATCAAATGATTACCAGTTCCCTATCTATGTGTTGCATAATAAGTTTCAGTTTCAAACTCCTCTGATTGATTTCTTAACGGCCTACAATACTCCAACCTCGGCATCAGCTGGCTGCTTCCAAACAATAAATGTGTACTTTTAGAGTGAATTAATATGATATGTTAGCATAAACTATATTTTAAATCCAGTGTGACTTTATTTATCTAAAGTGAACAGCTAATTTATCATTAAGTGTTAGATAGAGGAGACACATCCTTGTATACAAATTGTGTTTTGAAGAAACCATTCAATTGCTCGTTAGCTCTACCACTATTATAAAAGTACCGTAACAGGCATGTGCGTGATGTTGAATCTTAGATGCGGGTGACTATCGTAAAGTAAGCTACTCTGACTTAATTTTTCAAAGACTAGAAAAGTGCTCCAACTTCTACACCACCTGCTGATTTCTATTTTATTTTAAAGTGAATTTCTCTTGAAAATCTAAATTATACGCATACTGACTGTGAGATTTATTTCATAACTTGAAATATAGTGAACTAATTGCACCTGTCGCCAAAAGACCCATTTAAACTACAGGGATTATCACTTGTCTCCATCATTTTACCCATTATTATATAGCGCTATCGATTGTATACTAGGTTTGGTTTGCAAGGTTAGGAATGTATGATTCTCAATTATTTCAAACTCTGTCTTCACACATGGATATCACGCAAATATTTGACTCATGGGTTTTGGATGCAGTCTAAAGATTGACTTAGTCCTCGTTAGCCGCGTTTAGTCCACGGTAAACGGAGACACTTATTGTATTCACAAAGTCACATTTAGAATGGTATCCACCATTACAGATCAATAGAAAATATTCACGGGGTTTCTTTTGCCACGAACATGTTTGTATCATTATCTCCTCTGATCTCTCGTGGCACAGACATATCCGAATTATTACTGTACAGGCAAGATCTGCATTGAACAGGCTGATACCCATAAATTAGGCCAGGCGTTCTCTGGAGCTAATATTCGTGTCATCTATTATAATATTGATGGAGTATGATAATATGGTGTGGGCGTATAGCAACACAGGGGACTTTAAAAAGCTAGAATCAATTCAAATATACCCAACACGGGTGGGTATGGGGGTCACGGCTAGATGTAATACTACTCTTTTTGTTGAAGATGTTGGTTGGCCTACTTTGGTAAGTCATAGACGGTGCACATAGATTAATTATGTTTTATGAAATTATTAACGGACTGCCACTACTATATCTTATTAATTTGCTACCTCGATTATGCCATCTTGCATATCCATCATCGTCTTCAGCCATAACCAGTCCAGCCCATGTCCATTGTACCACAAATAATGTATTCAGTTAGTAATCAGAAAACGTATCCCTATGCAGGAACAAATTTCATTTCTCGATTAGGATTCCACAAAATCGGTTATTTTATGATGGTTCTAGTCAGTCACCGTCAAACCAGATATACATTTGATATAATAATCAACCGCAAGCTTAGGAAAACATACTAATTCAATTTAACTCTGTTGTATGTATTTGGATAACATCAACTGAACCGTAATGGGATCGATGTCTAGAATATAAATTAGTTCACTTCTCCTAAACTGACAAATACCTACTTCCTACCTTACTGTGACGTCATCATAATCGCTGAAACAAAATCACTGGCGATGTTAATATCAAATTAATTTCAACGTTGCTTTTAACGATTTTGAACAATAAATTCAGCAATTAGTTGGCTGGCAAGTTAGATTGTTGGCGTTTGGTTAATAGGTTGATTGTTTGAACCGATTAGTTCATTGATGTTTGTATTGTATATTGATCAAAATACATAACGCAATACTTACTTCATCAGACAAACCAATAAAACGCTTCACTGTAGATTGCATTTAAAATTCTGAATCATCAGGGATATTGGCATTTCATTGTGTCACCTTTATGTTTTAGTATTAGGTATGACTTTTATTGATATTGGATATAACTGAGAGGTACACACCACATTGATGATGAAATAGAAATTGTGTTTCTAACAGAGCAAGTACTAACGAAGAGCTGTAATGATAATCAACATTGCAATCTCACTTCCTCGGGGTACTGATCCAGGCCCTTTGTCGTCTGACATGACGATGTGAATTGATAAAATCAGTGATCACATAGATTATAATTCAATGGGTGATTCCTCTTACTGTAACATTTGTATTTATGCATGATAGCTTGTATTGGACATTAATTGTTTTATTTTAATTTCTAAATCAGCCATTCGTGCAATGTTTTCTACATGTAAATGTCAATGTTGTTAATACTGTAGTATAGTAATCTTTTTATTTAGTAATATACAGGTGATACTTATATGATTGGTTCCCAGGTACAAGTAAAAATTATATTTTCAGAACTCTACATTAAATATGTTTAAAATTTTCATTAAAATCAATTTACATTCAGCTAAAGGTTAACTTTAAAATCATTTATTTATTTGAAATCCATGCCAAAGAATCCTCTAAAAGTCAACATGAATAACTAAGGCTTATCTCCGTCATTCATCGGGAAAAATTGGTCCACTCAATCATTGGGTTATATCTTGATAAGTATTGTGTTAAAGCATTTGGAAAGAAGACATCGTTTAGCTGAAATACTAGTCTCTCTCTCTCCGTCTAATATGAAATGATTTGCTGAACGATTTCCAGTAATGAAGGTTAGTGAAAAGTGTTTATCTTCTATTAACAGTGGGAGCCATAGCTGTTTCCAACCCGAGATCGCAGGTGGTAATCGATGCAACATATTTCGACTAGATTGGTCTATTCTTGCTGTCAAAATGGGTCTCTATTGGTCCTTCAATCGTTAGATACGTTGTTTGGTCGGTTGATAAGTTGGTGATCCGACAATTGTTTGGCTAATTGCATGACCTGATTGGCTAGATAGTCCATTGGGTGATAGCCTGATTAGCTAGTTTCATCTGTCGTCGAGCTGACCTAGTATCTAATAGATTAGTGACTTGGTCAGTTAAATCGGAAATCCTGTTTGTATCATTGTCAATAGCTTGGTAATTGTTCTGTTCTTTGTTGGTTTTTTTTTGCTTTGCGAGTAAAATACCAAAACAAGTAGAGATTCTGCGGTAAATAGTGATTTAGCGGTTTTACGCACGCCATTTTCTTGAGGTGCTCTAATCTGACATAAATATATTATCTTGCAGCATAAGCCGTACGTAGAATTGACTACGTATTTGTACGACTATACCTCAGCTAGCTTTAGCATTATTCTGTGACTGTTTTTATCTTGAAATTAAGTCCTATAGTAAGTCAAATTTACTATGTTGTACATTTTGGTCTTAAGGCAGGTGCAACATGGTGAAAACAACGTTTTTCAAACTAAATGATTCATATATTCCTATTATATATAATAGTGATAACAATACAACATTTTATATAGCGCTCTATATAATTGGTTTAAAATTACCCTAAAGCGCTTTACAGATAAAAGAAGTAGTTTTGATTTAGACGTTAAAACGATGATAACATGGCTATGAATATGCCATGTCAAAGAAATGCGTCATAACATTCTTCTTGAACAAGTTGAGGGACTTGGACTCCCTAGTTATCATTGGTAAATTGTTCCACAGGGAGGCAGCTGACTTGCTAAAACAGCGATTTCCACACGTTGCTGTATGTGTCTGTGGTACACATAGCAGGCAACCCGACTCCAATCTCAGTGAACGTCTTGCATGGTAGGGTATCACAAGTTCCTCCAGGTATACAGGAGCTGTGCTATTAAACGCTTTGTATATATACATAAGGATCTTGTACAGAGGTCTATACACCACCGGTAGCCAATGTAGGGATTTCAACGCTGGAGTGAGGTGTTCCCTCTTCCGATTGCGGGTAATTAGACGAGCAGCACTGTTTTGTACTCCTTGTAGACGAGCTGTTGACAATTTGGGGATACCATATAGAAGGGCATTGCCATAATCAAGGCGGGATTTAACCAAGGAGTTGACTAGCGTTTTCCTCATAGAATGTACAGCATTAACTATATGTCGAGAGGTGGCATACTTGAGAATGTATACATTATCATCATCATCAAAGACAAGGATCGTAAATGTTACGAGGAGCTATACATTTATATGTTTATATAGAGCTACATTTTTAATATGTCATAAATAAGTCTGTAAGTAACTGTTATGCCTTTATGAGATTCAGATTTTCGTAAAGGAAACCGTTGATCTAATTGTAAGGAATAAGACAGCTACATATTTGATTATAAACAGCTCTACTCTACATGTTTGTATTGTTATGCAGTTTGTGCCAGATAATAATTTGCCGTTGATATACCTGAAAATATATGAAAAAGGAGAAGCGTACTTTCTCATCATAGCTAGTGAAAGATCATTATTAACTTTAGATTCAACATTATAATATGTTCCAAGGTTAACAAGGTTAATAAAACGAAAACGTACAAGGACAATCATATTGGGGATGAACACTGTATGCACACTATTTTTCTATCTCTTATCTACCTACGGTGTAATTCTCCAAGCGGATTTAGTTTTTTTAAATTAAAATACTGCTTATATTTATTTTGTGTTTCCCTTCATATTTCGTATGTTTTAAATACTAATAGTTAATTAGATTATTCTTACATTTCAGTATTATCTAAATTATCCGCAGGGTTAAATTCAATATCATATCAACAGTGCATTATTTAACCATTAAAGGTGGATTGCTTAAACTCAGCACAGCTAAAAGGGTAATTTGGGAATTAATATATGCACCACGACCATTCGTATTTTTTCAACGAACTAATCTTCCGTTTTAAAAGGCAGTATGGGCGCCATTACAACACATTAGAATCCAAACTGGTTTTACAAACTATAGATTAATAGCTTCCCCACTTTTCAGTCTGTGTGTTTAGTGGGTTAAGTGTCATGTAAAGACAGGCTAACAACGACCTTATTATTAGTTGAAATTATACTTCAACTATAATAATAAAATACTCCTGACATACTATGAGTTACTGATATACTTATATATGATAAACAAAAGACACGCGATTATTAAATAGTTAAATGACGCACTTTGGTTCTTCTTTAATTTTCAATATAATTTTCCTTAGTTCACTGAGTGCAAATGAAATTAAGCCATTATAAAAATGTAAAATGCGTTTCTTATAATGCAGAAAATAAAATTGTCATAAAGATGTGTATCTCACTCCGGGCCATTCCTATGATAATTGCTTACTTCATTTATATATTTCAAGTAATATGAAAATTCATCATTAAGAGACATTTCATAGGCCACTGTGGTTAAACATCTGCAGGGATATCCAGTAACTACAAAGTACGCATATAAGCATGGACGCACAACACAGATGAACAGGCACACACGCACGCATACAGAGACCCCATATATATATATATATATATATATATATATATATATATATATATATATATATATATATATATATATATATATAAACACACAAAACATAAATATGCACACAAATATATATGCATAGGCACTGATATGCAGTCTCTATTTCGTAAATTCTGCATCTGTATGGCGTGCGCTAAGAAATTACGAAAAAAGCATAAGAGAGTTAAAATATAGAAATATTTTTATAGCCGCATCATATTTCTAAGAATAAATTTGTGAACTTGTTTTCCAGTGAAGCATTAAGCACCGGAAGGATAACAGGCAAGAAGCCCGTCAACGCCTATCACTAAAAAGATTGTAATAAAAAGGTTTTGATATAAAAAGAAAAGAAAAACTGAAAAACCGGAGAAAACATGTTCTGGTGGTAATACTTCAGGCAAACACGGGTTTTTTGTTGTTGTGAATAGTGAACGTCGATATTATTCACGCTGCTCAATAACAGATATATAAAACTCAGTTACCACAGGTTACACGACAACATGTTAGAAATCATATAACGATGGGTGTTATGGTTATATGTAAGTGAATGAGTATATGCGTGAATGAGAAGCTGAATGACTGAGTGGGTGAGTGAGTGAGTGGGTGTGTAAGTAAAAGAATGGGTGAGTGACTAAGTGGGTGATTGGGTGAGTGAGTGAGTGAGTGAGTGAGTGAGTGAGTGAGTGAGTGAGTGAGTGAGTGAGTGAGTGAGTGAGTGAGTGAGTGAGTGAGTGAGTGAGTGAGTGAGTGAGTAGTGAGTGAGTGAGTGAGTGAGTGAGTGAGTGAGTGAGTGAGTGAGTGAGTGAGTGAGTGAGTGAGTGAGTGAGTGAGTGAGTGAGTGAGTGAGTGAGTGAGTGAGTGAGTGAGTGAGTGAGTGAGTGAGTGAGTGAGTGAGTGAGTGAGTGAGTGAGTGAGTGAGTGAGTGAGTGAGTGAGTGAGTGCTAAGATTCATATATAATATGTAAAATTAGATTGCATAATGAGATAGAGAGATACAGTGTATGAGTGTGTGTGCATGTGTATGTATGATGATGTAGGCACTTGTCTTTGTCTGTCTGTCTATATATGTATATATATAATATTAGTATATATGTTTTATATATATATATATATATATATATATATATATATATATATATATATATATATATATATATATATATATTTGACGACAATGAAGTATTGTTCACTCTTAATACACAATCCCAAGTAGACTTTTTACATTATGTTGATATATTGTTACATTACTCATGTCTCAGCAAGAAAAGTCGCCACTATGGATTCAGTCCCTGAAGAAACGTCCAGAGTTTGAATTACGGTTCGACATTCTCTGTGCCTGTGCTTATAAAAAACACACACACAACAACACACACACACACACACACACACACACACACACATATATATATATATATATATATATATATATATATTTCATACACACACACACACACACACAAATATATATATATATATATATATATATATATATATATATATATATATATATATATACAATGGTACAAATGTGTCTCATGAATTCATAATAGGTATAATAGTAACAGGAACTTATCCATTGGAACATCATATTGGGATGTTTATAATCCACTGTTTATTGTTTTAAATGTATTCGTTTCTAATTATAAAGAGCAGACAAGCGCATATATAAAACTGCTATTGAACAGTGGCTAGTAAATAGGACTCATGTATGTGAAAAGGCGAGGATTTAGAGGCTATATGTGAATAAGTAATTGAATACATTTCAGTAAATAAATTACAAGTCGCTTGGTTACATTAACTTTCAGACGGTGTGAAACATAGTCGATTCTTCGCCTCTAAGTGACGTTAGCTGAACACTAAATATATTTGACTCTTCACACACATTGGTCTGCTCAAGAAAACAATTAAGTATTTAACGAATGCCAAAGAGATGTAAATAAAGTAATTCTGGTCATATGCTTACATCAGCTTTTAGGTAGTCTGTAAGGTGACATGGCCACTGAAGGTAATTGTTTCATCAGCGATACTTACATGATCTAGACAACATTTAAGAGTTATAAAGAATGTCATCTCCTGATCACGTCAGATTAAGCAGTCCGAGCTGATTCCTAAGACCGTCTTAAATGTTGTTAGATTTCGATGGGCGCAGGTTTCTGAATAGAAACTTAAGCAAATTAATGTTAAAGTAGTTTTAAAATAAAATAAATAGGTTTATTAAAAAAACGCAATCCTTTCCCTTATAAATTTAAGTTGCAATTTATGAAAGGCTTTTGGGTAGGAATTAGCGTATAATTTGTATAAATTCCTTGTCTTCTACGTGAGTTACAAAGGTGTAATAAAATGATCCAAACTTACATATAACCGAATTGTGGTCGTTTATTTTCCAATGTTATTCTCGTTGCATTTACTCACATTATATATATATAGCCATATATTAAGTAGCTATTATTATTATTATTATTATTATTATTATTCTCATATTGCGTATTATGCGAAATATAATGGACTGTCTTAAATTGTATGCTACTGCCGATTATGATGTGGTTGCAGTTACTGCTGCTGATGATCATCATGATCATGATCACGATCGTAATCATCAAATCAAACTATATATATTATGATTATACTCTTTGATAATATAAACATGCTATTTAATGAACTATAAATAAATAAATTACCCCATTCACTTTGCTTATAAAAGAATATAAAATAATGTCTTCATAAATCAATCAGACTAACCAATGATGGGGAAGTCATTATACAGCCGATAACCATCAATCAACATTCAACCACATTTCACAGACGTTTCTGATATATTTATCTCTGACAGCTAGTTAATTAATATATATATATATATATATATATATATATATATATATATATATATATATATCTCTTCTCGGCTATAATGTGGCTTTTACATATGTGCATATGTGCTACTTGCATCAAATTTACCAATTATAACTATTCGAATTCCATCAGTTTGGTGTTGTCTAGAAACGTGGTACGGGTAAAGCATAAACGCATTTTTAGAACCTGTACTATTAATGAATTCAATTATTTTCAGATATAATACACTGGCAAGTAAAATACATACACAACATATTTCCTAAAATAACATGCTTTAAATGCTAATATTTTACTGTTAATTGATAAAAATCAATTACCATTTTGTGCCCAGACTAGTTCTTCTAAATCAGCTAATTTGAAGATGAGTGAAACGTAGTTAATAAACTCGAAGTTGTTGATCATATTAAGCCTGTCCTAGAAATGTTTTATAATTCATAGAATTTTGTTTATATACATCAGTGTAATAATCAAACTGTCATAAACACGCCATTGGTAATATTTTATTGATTTGTCCTTAAAGGGTGCAAAGTGTAGATAATATTCAATATTCTACATGTATATATCAAACTGAGCTGGAGATAACACCTGCATATATCTAGTGATGATTGTTAAATCATATGCAAATTCATAGGTCTTGCGGAATGTTACTGGTTGTGAAAGGTTATTCTCATGAGATACTGAATCCTCAAAAGTTATCTTCTAAAACACAATACATTGTCACAGGAGACACCAGGTTAGAATTTGTCCCTCAATGAGCCGCTCTAATTGGATGGCTCAATGACATCAAAATGCCTCTATAGATTGATTCCTTTCTAATACGTACAAGGAAAACATTAATACAAAACTACCTTATAAACTTTGTGCCAAAATATCAGAGGTAAGTGACTACATGAAGCAAATCATATTTCCCGATTCATATTCAAAGGTTTTTGTTAGTTGATATGTTGATAGTTAAATTGAAGGCCCTGACTAGGAACCCCGTGACGTTATTACCAAATATAATTTGCTGATATTGTAATATTCACAGTGATGACTCAGTTCAGGGAAGCTCTTTGCATTCATATATTATTATTGAGGTACCACTGATAAGTGTTCCAAAATTAACCTTCGTTTGGAGAACTCGCGTTAAAAACGGGTATCGTAGTCTTGTCGTTGGATATATAGGGGCTAGAAGCAATGCGGCGCACCTTCTAAACAACACCATGTACATCTTCTCAAATTATTACACTGCCTCGCCTAAATGGTGAGCACAATGCATATACAATGAGGTTTGCTCTTGTGTTGGTGATGCGTATTAAAGCATATTTTGTGTTTCTTTAATCGATTTATCTTCTTGCAGTGTATATATATATATATATATATATATATATATATATATATATATATATATATATATATATGTAATGGGCTGCTGATTCGTTTATTTTATTTGTACAACTCAAAAGGTATTACATTAAATTGGTTGTACCTAGGACCTTCCAGAATAAAGTTCCTTATGTTTCGAAGAAGACAAATTGGTATTTTATTAAATAAAAAAGACACCCAAATAAAGATAACCACACGTAGTCTACTGAATATGTTCAGAAATGATATCATCTCTCAGTTATCAAATGTATATCATAATAATACTTGGCAAAGGCATTTTATAAACTCATTTTCAAAAGTCGAGATGAATGGTCAAGGCGAGAAAACAGCACAAGCAATAACAGAGACAGAAAACCTCTTTGTATGGATCACCGTTTGTGTGCTATTTCATCTGATTGGCTCAATACCCTGATACGTACTAAAATGATCGTATGAAAGTAAAAAAAGTATAATAGTCGAGACTTCGTTAGATATATGATATCGAATATAGCTTTGGCTCTATTTGGTTAAGTTTTTAACTTGTGCTTTAGAATAGTGTGTGAGGGTATTATTATATTTTAATAGATTCGTTAGTGTTTTGATATTTCAGAATAATCATGAACCAAATTTGTTTAGCAAACAACATGATCAAACCACTACTAGTCTTAATTAAAAGGTTATACAGTAGACTTTGATCTATTTTTAAAGGGCTTTTTTTACTCAAAACATTACGGGAATGAAATTTGTTGAATTCACGCCATCGGCAAGAAACCTCTACACAATATAAAGAAGTAACGTTTCTATATTAGCCGACCAAGAAGAAACTAAATAATATTTCACGTCCGCAGTTTTGTAATATATTCTTAAGAACAAAGTCTTTGTTTAATGGATTCATTTTAGCAGAACTTATGGCATCCTCATATTGATTAAATATGATGAATTATAAGATATGTGTTCATATGCATTGTCAATAATATGGACAACAACGCAAAGACACCCAAAATAAAAATAGCTGCTATGTTATAGCTAAGTTATAGCCAAACTGGGATTTAGCATAAGTTTCGCTTGTATTGTGACTATATAATGTTTTGGAATGTATTTCGCAAAAACACCTACTCTGATGTCATTATTACTCCCCGGACTATAAACGAAGCTACTATATATATATATATATATATATATATATATATATATATATATATATATATATATATAATTTGTGATATTTATTTGTCATTCACATTTCTCTATAATTTTAGAATAAAATATTCTACATTTCTCTATAATTTTAGAATAAAAAATATTCTACAAGCTAATCTCCTGTCTATAAACATAGCAAATGTCTGATTTGCTCACTTCACTTAATTATATATAAAATACCTTTTACTTCCACGAAGCCGAACGGTACGTATTTCTGTAGGGACATTCTTTCATCTATAATACATATTGTAAATCGTACCATTTCTTCCGCAATTGATTCTAGGCTATATCATATACACGATACCAACACTGACCTTAGACTCCCGTTCCTTTATTTAATGTATTTCGATTATAGGAATACCCCCCACTCCAAATCGAAATTGTATTTCCTACCTCCCAAGGTGCATTAAATTACTAGTATAGGTACTTATATCCGCTGGCTAGTTATGTTGTAGTTCAGAATCAGATTCATATATATGCATTTTTGCCTTACTTGCCTATAGTGTCACCTCTGGTCCTTTATTAATCATATCTCTTAATCATTCACCAACTGACTTATGTTTACATTCATAATCTACCTGCAATGTGTTCACATTGTTTTAGTTTACTGATCACTCATTCACTGATCCATCGACTGACTGACTAATATTTGAATGTAGTTGTAGCAGTAAAATGAATATGCTTCGTGAAAAGCGATATTGCTTTACGAGTTCTTAGAAGAACTAACTAACTAATCAAATATATTTTTTGTCGTGGTATTGCAGCTATTTGTATTTCCCGCGTGAAAAAAATCAGTGACCGTAAATTTGGTTCTCACTTAAGCAAATAATCAAGCTGTCAGTCATAAATGCACAATTACCCGGAAGTTTCATCACTGTACATATTCCCTTCTGACAGTGTTATAATTGCGCTGTTATTTATATGACATCGGTGAAAACCAATACCACGTTATTTCTGATATTATATGGCTTCAAGGTTTTATATAGCCGCAGTGCTTGGATGGATATCATCCTGTTCTTAATGCATTTGACAGCATACATATACTAGATAAATCCCGCAATGAAACATTAGGCAGAAGAAATTGGGACAATATCCTTCTTGAAATAAATACACATACGGTTAAAACCACTATAATATGTTCTGGACCACTGAGTGTACTTTAGTTCTAGAAAGAAATGGTAGTCATATTCGTTAGGTGAAAATGCATCTGTACAAGAGACTCCGTAATTTTGAAGGCTAATTCCAAACCAGACGGGCGATCTATATTTCTGAGATGTGTACTGTCTCACCGGATCTAAAGTTCATATGACACTACTACTAGTGCTGTAAGTGCATCACTAAACATATGTTATCACCTTTACTCCAAGTCAGACATTAAGTTTCTTATACAACTACTTTGTTAATAATGGGTTTTAGTTGTATTGATGACAAACAGGATACAACTAAGCTTGATTAATAATTTAGTTTCACAAGTTCCACAGTTTATTATTCAGATTGAATAAACTGCTAACTGCTATGCTATTCCTTTCCCTGTGTTTGTGGTAATTATAATTCCGTACAAATATAACTTATACTAATAATAATAATGTATATTTAATAAAGTGCTCTAACAACGCCAAATGATAAATCCAATAAGAAATTTAATCGTTAATCCTTATTTGCCAATGTAAGCAACCATAAACAGGTATGCTTACTGATTAGATTTAAACTTTTCAATAGACGTCGCAGTTATCACAAGAAAACATTTTGAAAGCTAAAGGAACAAACAATGAACTCTTTGATGCACCAGATAACAATGAATGAACATCAGACAAAATATTATGAACAGACAGTATCTATGAGCAGTGTTCCAAATAGGATTGAAATCATTCAGGTAATATACCTGGTTGGCGAAACATGCCTTTCAATCTAGATCGTCAACTTTATCAAATGCGGCTGACAGATCCAAAAGAAAACAAGCAATACAGGATTAACCTGATAAATTTGCATCCTAATATAATTACCCCCCCCCGATTCATTAAAGTTATTATTGAATAAATATTCGCTTATAAGGAAAACAACTGTCCTATCTGTACCTTTAGACAACACATGCAAGGGATTACGGTTTATGGTTTATTAAAGGAACAATTCCATTTCATTTCACATTTTCAGGACTAACATAAATCATAAATGATATCAGAACATGTTAAGCATATATGCTGGTTATTATATAATTGGTCTGTGGGCCAGAAGCCAGATACAGATACAGGTTGTTTCTATTTACCGGTTATGGCACCGTAAATAGCGGTCAGACAAACATTTAATTTAGGAACAAACGAGTATTTACAATTACTACTGTGTACTTGTAAAACAAAACCTGGTATTTTAATGAAATGGGTAACGAATACTAAATAGTGAAATTCCCTCAGATTATCGTTTTGTATTTTTGTAACATGATGTGTCTCCTTAAAATGTTCCTTACATGTTTTGATAGTTTTGTTGTTATATTCTCATTTGTCTGAGGGACTCTATTTTTCTCTGTTTCTTTCATCGTAGTTAGGTCAAAGAAGTTGTGATGATTGACTAATCAATATATATCTTGACACTTATAATAATAATAATAATAATAATAATAATGTATATTTAATAAAGCGCCCTTACTAGCAGGAGCCATTCAAAGGCGCTGTACAAATAATATGTAATTTAATAATACCCCAAATAATGTCTGTAAAAACCCTGTAATGATATAAAGATAATAATTATTTATCTGTGAAAGCGACCTTAAATAGGTGTGTTTTTAGAAGAGACTTAAAATTTCCAAGAGACGACGAATTTCTAATATTTGCCGGCAACTTATTCCACAAATTGGGGGCTGCAACACTAAACGCACAATCACCATATGACTTGAGCCGAGACACTGGCACCTGCAATAGTATCTGACTGGATGACCTGAGTTTTCGGGATGACTTTCTAATGGAAACCAGTTCACACAGGTATTCTGGTGCCATATCATTAATAGATTTATAAGTTATTAACAGAATCTTAAAATGGATACGCTGTCTAACAGGTAGCCAATGTAGTTTTTGAAGAATTGGGGTAATATGATCATATTTTCTAGTATTTGTTACAATGCGAGCTGCACTATTCTGAATTCGCTGAAGGCGATTAATGTTATAATCAGATATGCCATATAACAGGGAGTTACAATAGTCTATACGAGATGTAACAAAGGCATGAACTACAGTTAAAAGTGATTCTTGTGTCAAGAATGCTTTTAAACAGTGGATGTTCTTAAGATGGTAGTAGGCAGCTCGGCATACTGATGTGACATGTTCATGCATGTTAATACATTGGTCAAAAATAACCCCTATATTTTTACTGACCCATTAGGGGTAATCGAAGATGCACCCATCTGTAATGCTGGTGTCTTTAGGGATTTAACACAATGTGGTGATGCCAAATATAAAATATTTGTTTTATTATCATTTAGTTTTAGAAGATTTTGAGTCATCCATAGCCGGATATCGGCAATACAATGTTCTAAATTGTTCAAGGAAGAGGAGAAATTTAACTCATTGTCAGGATCCAGTGATATATACAGCTGTGTGTCATCAGCATACAAGTGATATTTAATCCCATATCGCTGCGCAATGATCCCAAGAGGACGGGTATACATTGTGAAAACCAGAGGACCAAGAACTGAACCCTGTGGTACACCAGATAACAAAAACTGAATGTCAGATAAAATACCATGAACAGACACTCTCTGGGAGCGTTGTTCCAGATAGGATCTAAACCATTCAAGTACTCTACCTGACAGACCAAACATGTCTTTTAACCTAGAGAAAAGTACATTATGGTCAACTGTATCAAATGCAGCAGACAGGTCCAGAAGAACAAGTATTACTGGCTTACCTTGATCAATTGACATCATAATATCATTTTCACTCGAACCAAGGCTGTTTCAGTGCTGTGACCACTTTTATAGGCAGACTGTAGTGATTCATTAAGGTTATTATTGATTAAATATTTGTTTAGATGGAAAGCAACTGCCTTTTCTATAACTTTAGATAAAAATGTAAGATTTGAAACAGGTCTGTAATTGTTTAGAATATTACAGTCCAGAGTGTGGTTTTTATTAATGGTTTTACAAGGGCAGCTTTCATGGATCTTGGGAAAACACCCAGAGATAATGATTTATTAACTATATTTGTAATTGGGTTTATCAGAACATCCAGACAATCTTTCACAAGCCATGTAGGCATAGGGTCAACTGCACAGAAAGCATTAGATGACTTTTTCAGCAACTGTCTGATATCAGTCTCTGTAAAAGGCTCAAATGTATCCATCATGGATATGCAGGACTCTTCTACCAATGGTGTACCCTGTGATAAGGTGCTGGACTGGAACCCACTATGTATATTTAATATTTTTGACAGAAGAAGTTATTAAAACAATGGGCCATATCTTTATCTGAGTTATATTTTTT
>JAODUP010001421.1:17500-55449 GCA_025642065.1 Paralvinella palmiformis | reverse complement strand
TCAGTTTTGTCAGAAAGCTTTATATTGCTCACCGTTCTAACATCATCCAGGCTGAACCTAATTAGCTATCTAAAGTATCCCATCCTTCGTTCAGTGAACTTCATAAACTCTCAATAATTGACCGGTCTGCCTTCATTCATTCTAGATCTATATCTAAGGTTACCAAGTACACGTCCTCACACGTTCACATTCATCCCCTTAACTTATGATCATCATAATTAATCTAGTCAAAGGAAGATACTTTTAGATATGGATGACAACACATCGATCTTATGTTACATTATAGCCAATCTATACCAGCACTGAAAACTGATAACTTCACTCTGGTAAACCTCTTTCATCAGATAAAGAAAGAGACATCTACAGGCGATTGTGGCATGATGCCAAAGATTGAATGATTTAAACCAATCCGTATATTACTAAGTGACTGGCTGTGGCTTATCCGTCTCAAAACACCGTTTGGTGTTAAAAGGAGTATTGACTCGCTGAGCTTATATAGCTTTCTAATAAATTTAGCAAGCTTCATCTCATAAAACAGTTTTAGGCTAACATCATTTGTTACTCGAGTTTTCTTTAAAGAAAAGAAATGTCTTGTCAGTTTCGCATTTATCTGTAAAGAGTATTCTGACCTCAAAGTTCCACTTGTATAAGTCATTTTAGATTAACCTGTATTGTAACTGTTGTTTCTGTATTATAAAGGTCATAGCGTCTTTTAGCAAAGATTCAACGTATTTAATGTATGCATAAACAGAGCTCAACGTGCAAGGTCATAGATGTTCTATAAATTGTAATGTTGTGAAAACCGTTGTCATCAATGTGCACATTTTGATGGAAATTATAATTGTATAAAAAGGTAATTTTCTATACCTGATAGTGGCTATTACTTAAAGCCTCCACATACTCCCATGCCTTAGAATAGCTAGTAAAGTTGACCCCGCAGTAAATCATTAATTGTTTCCAAAACCCGTGATGTAGTCCAGTTTTAGATGTAAACAAGACGTCCTTTAACAAAGGCCTTTAAATTGCGTTTTGGTGTAAATATTTTACTGTCTATCCTAACTTGCTTATAGATTTGTTTCTTCTTTTTTGGGAGAAAAGTAGCTTAAGGGCGAATTTGACGTAGGCCAGAATGACGTAAAGCGGGGTATTCCCGTATGAATAAATCAAATGAAGTTAAACACATGTTTATGTAAACTACATAATGGAGCTAATATAGCGCAAACTGTCTCGTTAATTGATGTTTACGGTAGTCATTGACACGTAATATATTCTGGTAATATTTATTTATGATTTCGCTGTTTCTATGATGAACGATGCCGTCACAGTCTCGTGACGTCATATATTAGACCAAATATACTCGATGATTCATCATTTTACCTACATTTGTCAAAATATGTTATTATTTAAGACTGATTGGAGTGTAATGACCTTCAGTTAGTCCGTCTCTATGTCTACATCTGCACTGGAGAACCTCAGTGTGCAAATGGGAAATATCCAAAATTAACTTACACCATCAAGAATACACATTGTTCCTTTGGAAATCCCATGTGTTTTCCCGGATAGTTACCCACATAAAGTAAACTCATATTGGGTTCATTCCCATAAATCAATCCCATCATTTAGTTTCAGCCTCCTTCCTATTTATCAAATACCTGCACCAGTCGTCAGTTATTCAAGGGACGATAAAGTATCGGTCTCTAGATAATTAGTTACCTGAGGACTCTAAAAGTTTTGAGAAAGGGTCAAATCACGCCGTTATTTATATCGGGGACGGGGGGGGGGGGTATTCTATTTGTTCATCTAAATAGTACGGAAATAAGTTAACAGTTGCATGGATATTGTTTTACCTTCCGTAATTATATGATTAGGTTTAAACCAACATGGTAACATGTCATTCTCGATGTTCACCTGTCAGATGACATAGAAGGTGTGATAATAAAAGTGACTATACCGTTGATACACTATTAACCAAGCCATTTACTAGTCGAACTAGAGAAAATACTAGATCTCAGCTTGTTATTTTCAACTCTAGATTTCCAATCAGACAACACCTAAAACGTAGCTTTCTCTCCCCTGTCCTATAATCACTAAATGTCGCTACCTTATTTTCTTGTAGTTAAAAGAGCGAGCCATCTTGATAAATAATTAACTTCTCTGTGGTCAGGTTACTTATCTGAGTGTCCGGTCAGTGAAGGTCGTTTGTTTCAGACTGATAGTAACCGTGTATCAGACAGGTTCCTGTTTTGGTTCACGGCTTAGTATTGGTCTACTGGGTGTGGTTGTGTGTCCTAAGAGACGATCAAAAGAAGACTACACTAAATGATAATGAATAGCTTTTTATCTGTTATACTGGTAGCATGCAGACTCCAAACTACAATGACTATGTCTTTTAAACTGATATCAACATGTTTATATAATTGTTTTCTTTATCGATTTGGCTGATATTTGAGTGGTTGATTTACTCGTTAGTTGGTGGTAGATTGGTTGATTGTCAGTTGCTGATTGTTTGGCTTAATATTTTAAGTAATGTTCTTTTTTAGTTGTGGATGTATATTATACCAAAGTAAACGTTGATAGGTTTTCTCTAAACAGTAATACATGATGTGTGCACCATGGTACGTAAATCCACGTTCTATTAACCACGCCGTTAGTTGGCCAGTTTTATAAATATGATGGTTACTTATAGCAACAAAACACATTCCCTGAAACATTCAACTATTTCATCGACATATTCATCTTTAAACAACTCATATCTATCTACACAGATCATGGACAGGTACCAGACCACTACGGTATCCGGACATAACGTCCTTAACAATAGGATGACTAGCATTCAACTCAGACGACAACGTTTCTGGTCATACACACGATGTTTCACCCGTCCCTCAACTGTAGCACTCTTCCCCCATTGCCAACAAACATACAACCCGGTAAGTTATCTGCCCAATTTCCCAGCCCATCCTATGTACCGAAGAAGACTAAAAAGTCATCTCTTCCCTGGAGACTTTAAACTCTCAGATCACCACTTAGTAGCATTGGTGGCTGTTCCCAATAAGCACTAGCCAAGGGTCTCTACCCCAAATATCAAAAGATAACAACAAAGAACTTCAGCAATAATGGAACAAGCTTTGTTGGGGGCCACGAAGGAAAAAGTAAATGTTGCTATATTACGACCACCTTTATTTACATGGCAGGCTAAATAGAAAGGGTCACATCCAAAAGCAATGAGATCACGTGAAACATGAAAAACCTTTCTGCTTTATTTCGAACCAGAACAGTTTCTTGATTCTTTATTAGGCATAACTGATTATATTATTTTCTATTTGTTCCTAAGCCACCATTGCTTTAGAAATGTTGCACCTATGCATATTAATTTTCTTCAATTTATCTCCTCATCGTGGCATGACATAAAATTATAAAGCATATTTAGTGCGGGTGGATGACGAACTGAATCATAAATATAGTGTTCTTGTTCTTTCCCACCTTTGAGTATATGATAGTTAAGGCGAGTCAAACTATATTTTTAATTAGGCAAACCGATAAATGAAACAAATATAGTTAGGTTGGAATTGTACCATCAGTACATCAGTATTGTGCGTCATTAACAGTTCAACCACGGAAACAGCACATTTTAATATGGGACAAAAACCTCAGATAGCTTGCCTCAACCAAACTGTGTTCTTGTTCCAGTTGCTGGTAGAAGGAACATGAACTAAATTGTAAAGTTAAGTATATAAAACATTATTTCTAAGCTG
Source organism: Paralvinella palmiformis (assembly GCA_025642065.1). Lineage (NCBI taxonomy): Eukaryota > Metazoa > Annelida > Polychaeta > Terebellida > Alvinellidae > Paralvinella > Paralvinella palmiformis. The sequence continues at coordinate 51,694 of JAODUP010001421.1, read as the reverse complement.
TTTCTCCAAAGAATGACATTTGTAGTTATTCAGTCAGAAAACTTTTATTTGTATCATATTAAACATATTTCTAATCTCCAGAGTAGCTTATGGATATAACAGAACAACTTGATGAGGTGTTATAATACTTTCCGTATTAGGTATCGTCACCGTCATCATCATCATCATCACCATTACCATCATCATCACCAGCAGCACCTATAAGCTGCTGACATTAGCATTGGCAACTGGAAAACTCAAGGCACAAAACTAGAAATACATTTTCTAACATTTGAAGTATGACAAAGCTACCCGTAACTTGATTAGCACTGGCATTATCGTACGTGTCGTAACCATCTCATTAAACTACCATACGTGAGTTAATATTCTCTCTAACGGCGGCTTAGAAGCAATTAATTAGACATAATAAACAATTTAGATACGGAAGATTAGCAGCTGTTTCAATATTATATGGCCGATTGTATTTTGTAGCATTGTACTAGGAAAAATAAATCAAACACAAGCATTAATATGTTTTAATATTTATCATAAAAGTTATGATTTATTCTTTGTTTGGAAAGTAGTTGTAGATGCAGTTTAACCTAAAGGGAACCTGATTAATGATGAACATTAATTTTGTGTCCTGCTTGTTGTTCGTGTTATTGTTATTGTTGATCTTAGAGCTAGTCACTGTCTTCTCATTTATTCTTGACTTTGTTATTGTTTTTGTTGTTATTATTGTTGTTATTGTTGTTATTGTTGTTGAACGTACCGATGTTGGTGCTGTTTAGATTGTCATTTTCGCTCTATTCGAACATTGTTGTCGTTAAGTGGAATCTTTTGCTCTAACATTCATGAAGCCAATAATATTATCGATCTGAGAGATTTCAGCAACATTTATTAACAATCTTTCGAAACATATATGTAGATTAAAACGATGTGCTTCTAGTAGAATGTGATCTTATTAATAAAAGTACAAATATTTAAACTGATCGAATGAATATATCATCATAAATGTCAACAAATGAAACGATTCAACGACTAAACCAAACCCCGAACGCTCAGAATGTGTCTTATACCAGTTCAAGTATTGCACCATGTGAAATTCCTTTTCATTCACCCTTTGAACATTTCATTATCACGCACATGAAGTACCTATGTACCCGTGTGGCAACCATTTACAAGTATAATTAGATACGTTACTCTAGCTTAGATCTGATAGCTCTATATAACTATATCGTCATAGTAATAATAGAATACAGGTTTCTGGCAACCTTTACAGTGATATAACATGAGACATGTTCTAAAGAACACCGACATTGGTCCAAATCGCTTGTTATCACGCATGAAACCCGAAACCATTATTCTTTATCTGGCTTTATGCACTAACTTTGACGTTATTTTGTCCATTACAAGGGATTGATATTTATATTTATAATAATATAATTCGTTTTAAAGGTAGAACAAATTAGTCCATGCAATGATGGACAGAATAAGTTAGGAAATGGCTTAATCAACTCAAACGGGGAAAATTATAATTAACTCTTTCAAAATATTAAAAGAAAAACATTATTTTCTTCATCTCCAAGATAATACTCGAATCTATGAAAACATTCGTACAACACCTATTGTGTACGACTTGTCATGGGTCATTTTAGTGTATGTACATGATAGGTTAAGTGTATAAGAACATGTTCCCTGTACGAATGAAGGAACCCGTTCTCTTGATGACGAACACGTTGCCATGTCAGCATTTCTGAATAAGAACCTTAGATATGTTTAATTATCATTATCAATTAGTAGCTTCTGGGATAAGAACCGATGACACTTCAATGTTGTCCATGGTGCACGAAGGGCATCAGTGAGCTTCATTGCAAACGGCAGCCGATATTCTTTGAGGATAGACATTAAGTGATAGGAATTCATTATCTAGTTGGCTAAGGCTGTCATTTACCGGGGGGGGGGGGTATTATAAAGATTTAAACGGAAGGTGAATATTTCGTCATTGTCTCGTAAATAAACACCAATATGCGGGTATTGAACACGGCAGGTTCTAATGAAAACACAATTTATTAGTTCAGTACATTGTTTATTAAATTGATTCATATCGTATTATATTGATCATCATCATTATCATTATCATTCCCATGATTGGTATCGTCGTCGTCACCATCATTATTATTATCATCATCATATTCATCATGATAACCACTATCTATCCTTGAGACACCATTAGCAATATTATCATTAAAATATGTAATTACAGTTATCATATGTTAGAAATAGTAAAAAATAACTACAATAACAAACGGATCAACGATCTTATTTCCGTTATCTGTTATTAGAGACATCTTAGGTAACACGAGTACGAAAACCAGACGTAACAGATCAATATATCACTATCTGTCAAACTCTCTTCTTATTGTTATCTGCTGATTTAAATTAATATGATGATAACCACAATCTGGCCATTCCATGGTTAAAATATCTGGCTCTTTTACGAACTGACTGTTGTAAATAATATTACAGCAGTAGATAGGGAAAATATAAATGACAATGTGATGCGTAGGTGATTAGTAGAACACACACACACACACACACACAAACACACACATATATATATATATATATATATATATATATATATAGCGTCAATATCTTCGTAGATAATCGAGCTGAATGGGATTAATGTTTATAAAACTGCCATTTCCATCGATAATGAAACATTCTCCAAGATAGTACATCCTTATTGGGGTGTTTTCAGACAAATTTAAAAACAATATGCTGAAGTTCTGAGAGGTCAAACTGGTGGACATTGACCTGCTATCGAAGTACCCAGAGACCAAATAGGAAGAGAGATGTAACAACAACACCTTATACAATGATAAACCTACAATGCTGTGGTTATTAATAGTACTTATTGACTTCTGAAATAAACTGAAGCTAGATACAATCAGCTGATGAGAAGCTCTCTTATAGGCTGTTAGATATGGTCGAAGAGGAGCATGAACATTTTTTGTTATAGGCGTTTGTTCTATATAAATGTTTGGTTATTAATTGCCTTGATTTCTATCGTGTTAAATGGGGATCTGGCAGGAATAGCATATCACTATATCATAAGCAGGTTTAAAATATATACCTTATTATGTACTTATGTTAAAACTACAATAATAACAACAACTACTACTACTGTTACTACTCTTATTCTTACTCTTACTCTTAATAATAATAATAATAATAATATTAATAACCAATAATTAATATTTCTCACCGACACAGTGTGCGTGGGTGCGTGTTGTGCGTGCGTGCGTGCGTGCGTGTGTTTTAGGGTACATAGTAAGAGGCAACAGGCACAGAGCATCAACATATCTAAACATCCTTCGAAACCTACCTCCATAAATCTAAATACAACTATACATACTTTAATCTAAAAATAAAATGTTCCATAACTCCACATATTGATAAATGTGTGCGTATACCTAAGCATGCGTATGGTCTACTAATCAGCCTGTGGGAACCAGCTAATTCGCTTTTCGTACGCGACAAATATGTTCACAGGAAAGCGGCTACATGCAGGCTACGTACAAAAAGCGGAAGCACGTAAAAACATACCATTTGATACCACAGCTCGCAACAAACAACACGTGCGTGTGGTTCAATGGTGACTTGCTACATACATATCATAAACTATTTTGACACCACAGTTTACATTCAACAGTAATTTTCTGTGGTCCAAAAGAAACCTGTATATAAAGCATTTCGACACCTCAGATGCTGACCTCAGCTTTATTCTGGGTTCGAATAACTGAATAAATCCTACCTATATGAACCATGTATCAATACACGTCCGACTGGTCTGGCGTTGAAGTTCTTCTCTAATCTAAGTGAAAATTCAAGCCCTATATATAGTCTCAGCGTGTTAACAAACATTACACCAGGCAAACATCTACTAGACCAATTAAATAGATCCGAGAGCATCATAATCAATGATCCCAAAGTTCCAACAACGGTTTACGGCTCCACACTGGATCTAGTCATCGTGTCCCCGCAGCTATTCTCAGCTACACACTGGCACCAAAATGAAAGCCTCACCTCAGACCACATAGCGAACAGCATTGATATTGCCAGTGTATTTCATAAGGCTCCAGGAATCCATATACCACCCAGATGGATCACAGAAAAAGCAGATTGGGATCTCTTTGCGAAGAAATTAAGAAACTGCCCAGACCCGGATACCAATCCATCCCTCGACAGGCGCCTTCAATCACTACTACACGACGTATACTCTGCAGCTACGGAAGCAATACCCATCTCAAGAGCAAAGGCCACCCAGTCTACTCGTTCCTTCCTTCCTCCTGAACCCAAAAAAATTTGGACGAAACAAGTAAGCCAGCTCACCAAAATCTTCAAGGCCAACCCAACCGAACGAAACAGAAAAAAACTTCGTCTCTGCCAACAAGCAACCAAACGGCAGCTCTTCGACCTGAAGAAACAACAGTGGGACAAATGGTGCAACCAGCTTGCTGAAATGAGCAAAACACAAATCGGCGCAGATCAAAAAGATAAAAGGGCACGCCCCTACAGCTACAACTGTAAACCCAAAAGTTGAAGCCAACAGACTCGCGGACCATTTCAAAAAGGGCAGACCAGACCACTCTACCCAAGAGCATCATCACGGCCCTCAAAGAACAATTGCCACTAAGACAAGCGAAGTTAGCAGCAGCAAAAGAAAAAAAATCCAGACACAGACAGGCTGTTTACTTTCCACGAACTCGATAATGTACTGCAAAGACACAAAAACAACAGCACCTGGAGAGGATGGCTTTAGCTACACTTTCTACGCCAAAGCCCCTCGTCTCTTCAAGAATCGAATTCTCAACCTGTTCAACCAATCCTGGATCAAAGGGGAAAAATCCCCGAACAATGGAAGACGGCAATAGTCACCCCGATCGCCAAACCAGGAGGAAAAGGCCACCCCCCCCATCTCCTATTTTTCCACCCTCTCAAAAATAATGGAGAAATGATCCTAGCAAGACTCCAGGGGAAAAACCCCCAAGAGAAAAATATCTTCGGTTTCTCAAAGACAACAACATAAAACCCCAAAGGTTCATTTAGCAACAAAGATCACAGCCAAAAAAGGGCCCCCAAAAAGAAGAAAGGCAGTGTTTGTCGCCTTCATGGACCGGGACAAGGCTTTTTAAACCCTGTTGATCATTTTATCCATGCTGGACCCCCTCATCTCCTTGGGCATATTTTGGGAGGATTATCAATGGATAGAGAACTTTCTAACAAACAGAAAGCTAAAATTTAAAGATAAAAGGGAACCATCTCCGACCCCCACGATCTCACAACTGGCTGTCCTCAGGGGTCAACAATACCCCCCACCATCTTCAACGCTCTCGTCGCCCAACTCCTGACTGTCACTCTACCAATATCCGTAGACATCCTTCCCTTATGCTGACGACCTTGTTCTTATCTCACACGGAAGTAAATCAGCAGAGAAACTGCAAAAAGCCCTAAACGCAGTAGACAAAGCAGCTAATAACTTGGGCTTATATTTCCCCCAGCTAAGACCAAGACCATGGTTTTCCCAACACAACTAGACAGCCTAAATTTATTCTCGGTCTACAACACCTAAAAATGGCCGACTATAGATATCTCGGGGAAACCCATAGACAGAAGACTCAGCTTCATTCAACACGTAGCAGTCACAAAACGCAAGGTAAATTCCAGATTCAACATGATCAAGGCCATCACCAATCTGAAGATTGGCGTCAACACCAAGATGCTTATAACCCTTATAAGCCCTTTGATACAGTCAGTTATACTATACGCTGCGCCCGTCCTTCTACTGGCCTGTAGCACAGCGTTACAGAACTTGGAAAGAACACAACGAGTACCACTTCCTACATATTGGGGCTACCCAACAAAACCCAACTCCATCATGTTATATAGAGAATCCGGAATTCTGCCCCTCCGACTCTTAATAAAGAAGGAGACGGCCACAAACTCCTGAGAACTGCTACCAAACCCTTTCATACCGACATGATACAGCGTGTCCAAGAAGAAACACAAAAAAACCCCAGAGTCTTCAATGACGCATCATGGTCAATCAAGGCTGCCTGGCTTCAGAAAGAAATCGGGGGAATAGTCATCCCCCCAACGTCCAAGGAATGTGCTCCATGGTTAGAACCACCCATATAGGTAATCATACAGAACCCCATCCAGAAGAAAGTTGATCCAGAAGGCGCAGCAATAGAAGCAACAAAAGAATTGCCTGCTTGAATGAAAGCCGAACATCAACCATCAACATCTACACCGACGCCAGTTCCCCCAAAATAACGGAACTACAGCCTGGGCCTGCTTCATCAAAGAAAAAAACGAAGAGCTAAGAGGCAGAATCCCAAACCACACCCCGATTACCTTAGCCGAGCTGCACGCAATCAAAGCAGCACTTAAAATGGAATCGAGACGGACTATCCACGAAAGAGTCATCATCCATTCGGACTCTAAGCGCTAACCATCATCACCACAGCCAATTTCCACACCTACCCGGAAATCATCACAGAAAATACACCACGGCATCAGCCCTCAAGCAGCGGGGGAAACCCTCCACTGGGTTCCTGGGCCCCATTAACCTTGAGGGCAACGACCGAGCCGATAAACTAGCTAACGAAGCCACGAGCCTAGACGTCATCGAAATGCCGAACATACCCCAGGCACATTCAACTATCTTGTTGACAGATTCATCTCCAATCGACTGGAAAACGATCTACACAGACTACACATCGGGATCAAAGGATTGGTACCAGAAAAACCACTGTAGTTGGCCATAATATCCTTAACAACAGATTGGTTGATACCCAGCTCAGAAGACTGCGTTTCTGGGTATACACAAGAAACTTCAACCCGGGCCCCTCACCCGAAACACTATGCCGGCACTGTCAACAAGTGTACGATCCGGTACATTATCTGCCGAACTGCCCAGCCTACCCGAAGCACCGAAGATCACTTAAAGGTCATCTCCCCCGGAAGACCACAAACTTCCAGACCGCCACCTAGCGGCGTTGCTCATAAGGAAATCAACATTTCTACCCGACATCATAACTCCACTTCTCCAGAAAGATCCCTACACATACCCAAAGGGCAGATCAGACCGCCCCCCATGGACTAGTGGATAAGAGCTTGGGCCCCCGTACCCATAATCCGGTTTTCGGGGGGGCCGGAGGTTCCCGGCCCCGACATTATAGTAGGAGGAGGTTTTTGTCCAACCAGGCAACTGGTAAGGTTTTTTCTCCTCCGAAATTGACTTCTATACTAAACTGAGGTTCCACCATGCCAAACATTGCATAGTAGCCATTCATCACAACAACAGTAGCCAACACCAGGTGGCTGTGCCCAATAGGCGACAGCCAGGGGTTCCTACCCCAAACTTCAACAAGACAAGACAAACATTACAGTTTGTTCATAACAAAGAGAATGTACACTAACTCAGTATGGACTCACTGAAGCGATTTAACTAAAATATAAACAAAGTAGCAATACCGCATAATGGATTATTACTGGACTAGAACGAAATATCGTCTCAAATCGTCTTAACGCCATCTGTTGAATAACTCTAACATTACAAAACGAAAACAGATCGGAGTAACAAGTTAGATAACATTAAATATGATATCCAATTATAGTTGTTAATAAGGAAAAAGAGTTTTCTGTTTTAGTTAATTTATTGTTGGTGTTGTAGTTGTTGTTGTTGTTGCTGCTGCTGCTGCTGTTGCCGTTTGTATTTTACTCTCACTTTTAGAAAGAATCCCAATCAGTTTGGTAATATTTGTGTATCAAGAAAGCAAAAAAAGGTTTCCTTCTGATCGTCCCATTTCCTTAGAGAGTATCCCAATTAGTGCTATACTAATTGCCATTATTGCTATATATAACCAGCAATGAAGCTAATCTTAATTTACTTAAATACTTCCGATAACATATTATTCATATTTATTTAAATCACCCACAACTCACCTGAATTGATAGTCGGATACAGTTCTGAAATACTAAATTAGTTATAAAAAGACAGTTAATACACCCGATGTGACTTCCTTCTGAAGATAAATAACCAGGTAGTTAATCACTTGCATGACAAAGCATCTACATATCTTTTCAAACAAATCATTATTGTGATACTGTGCATGCGCGTGCGCATCCGCAAATATACAAAAATGGGTCCAATTGGACAAACGCTTGCGCTTGTTGAAGTACAGTGGACTGAATATGATGAAGCTGTCGCCAATAGATATGGTGGACGGAAGAAGACTTCAAACACAAACGACGTGGAATTGACGTTATTTTCAAGCTATACATAAAACAGGCCAATTGTTTATATCTGTAGCATGTAAACATCACGCAAGCTCCTAGATATCTCCAGCTACATACATAAAATTGAAACGTCTACATGATGGACTATGAATAAAACAGAAAATGTTAATGAAAACAATGATGAGCCAATGGACTTAATGCAAAAATGTATCCAGATAGACGCATCCAGTGGGATTACGCATTGGGATATTTTTAGAACAGTATAAAAAGGGACCCTCCTAGAGCTCTCAAACAGTCATACACTGACAATAGCTACCACATTCTTCAAACAGACTCCCAATGAGAAAAACCTCATACTCGTCTAACAGAAATATATATAGATTACTTATATAGCGCCACCCACAATATTCAGATGGAGTATCAATAAAGCAAATATCAGGACTATCACATGATCCCGAAAAACGTCAAAGTGAAGTTGAGCAATAATAGTAAGCTGTTAATATTGCGAAACAAGAGAAGCTACAGTGGCAGCTACACTAGACACAAACATCGGCATATACCATACCTCAAACATCTAAAGAATAACATCAAAGGCGCTTAATGAGGCAACAACAGACATCGTATGAAAGGAATGTATGAAGATATTGCCATCGGTCGTCAATGTTATCTTTTTATCTCGGCAACGTTTTGAGGTACATGAAAAGAACATTTTAAAGAAATTTGACAGACTTCCAAAGACAGAATGGAATAGAGGCGATAAAACACAAAAGTGGATATCTCTTAAAAGAACGCCCCTCTGTACTGGCACCTGAGCCCCTCATATCGATATATCAGACAATATAGTGAAATCCTAAACATCAACTAGAATGTGATGACGCTTTCGGCACTCTAATGGGAAGACAAGCTACCTGTAGTAGCCAACATCAGTAACGTAATGGATGAAACACTTTAAAGGCAATACTAACTTTCTGTCAGAGAAAGTGAGAACAATTGGCAGAAAGAATAGATATGTTGCTTAGTAAGATTTCATCTACAATGGTAATATCAGATGATGCCAGAGTAATAAAACAAACAACCTAATGAGTTATCATCTTAGTAAAGGTATGTTGGGAGGAGTTATTCTAAGCAGGACAAAGCTGAAGAAAACCTGGTGCCATACAATTGGAATTTAGGTTATATCGCCTTTTAATATATACATGCATGCACACATACATACAGACACACACATACATACACACACACGTACACACACACACACACACACATATATATATATATATATATATATATATATATATATATATATATATATATATGAGTAGTTTATATGGAAGGTTTAGAGTTAGGGAAGAAGTATCCAATGACCTAACACTAAGATTACAGAAGACAGTAAGGGGATTGGAGTGAAAACAAGGAGAGAAATAAACTAATAAATTTAACATTTTCAATCTTTCAATCATTCGACATCATCCAGCAACACGATAAACAGACAGGGTTCAGAAAATGGATATAAGTATCTTGGCATCTCAGGAAGCAAAAACATATACTGTTGTTAAACTTATTAGAACTGGCCTGGCCTTGTGAATAATTACTCAACTAATCACTATCTGGAGGAGCAAAACCATCTGCATCTTCATAATCGTCAAGTTGTGTAGCACACTCGTGAATCCTATGGCGCTTTAAGGCTTTGGGAACAAACAGATATCAAAAGGAACATCTACCAATTTCAAATGTAATATTATAGGAGGCTACTTCACGTCTCACACAAAAGGTAGAATAATGCCAACGATCAACGATTTGGAGGCTTTGTTATAAGTTCTAAGTACCGACAGCTCTTTACTGGGTTTGACATGTCTCCCGACACAAGTTCCTATTCGTATCCAGACTTCAGATGATAATAAAGGGAAGAAGATCGAAAGATTGAAAGAGATAGCTCTATGTAGCGGTGGGGGAGGTTCACTGTTAGAGACTGGACAAGCCACGCCTTTACAACGTTCACATGCACAGTGACGTATAGATGGGACGTTTTCACCGCACAATTGTCTTCTGTGGCACCGTGACAATCCCATCTCATGGAATGATAATGATGATTATTATGATGCCTCCTACTTGAGCTAAGTGGTTTTCTATTACGACTATTGCTCGCTCCCTCGGCATGCCCCATAAACAATTTCTGACTGATATTTAGTTTAACACATTGATACAGTTGTAGCGCTGAATTATATGCAACCTTTGTCCTAATAATCTAATATTTAAAATCCCAAAGAGTCATCAAACTACAACATGTCGGGAATTAGTTAGCTGAGTTATAATTATACTTTTACTCTTAGAAAGGATAGTTAAGGGATAAGTTATCGTTTCTGAATTTGATTTGAGGACATATTAATTATTACATTAACATTGCTATAGTTATAGTCTTTATAACCAGAAGATTCATACATACAAATACACGACTGGCTACAGGATGATCTATATCAATGACAGCGCCCACATACATAAAGAAATAGATCATAAAAATAAATATCATCTTAATGGGAAGTTGTTTCTAAAATATCAAAGTAATTGTTGTTGTTTCTGTAGTAGTAGTAGTTGTTGTTGTTTAGTAGTAGTAGACGTAGTAGTAATAGTGGTGGTGGTGGTGGCTGAAGTAGTATTAGTAGTAGTAGTAGTAGTAGTAGTAGTAGTAGTAGTAGTAGTAGTGGTGGTGTTTAGTTTTATACAGATTATTATATCATTAGATGTAGTAGTCAGTAGTCAGTACTAGTAGTCAGTAGTAGTCATTTATGGTGGTGTTTCATGCGGTGTGGTGGTGGTTGCAGTATTAGTATTAGTATTATTATTATTAGTAGTAGTAGTAGTGTGTGGTGGTGGCGGTGGTGGTTACAGTATTATTATTATTATATATATAGTAGTAGTAGTAGTAGTAGTAGTAGGTAGTAGTAGTGGTGGTGGCTAGTTATTATTATTATTATTATGTAGTAGTAGTAGTAGTAGTAGTAGTAGTAGTAGTAGTAGTAGTAGTAGTGGTGGTGGTGAGGTGGTGGTTACAGTATTATTATTATTAGTAGTAGTAGTAGTAGTAGTAGTAGTAGTAGTAGTAGTAGTAGTAGTAGTAGTAGTAGTAGTAGTAGTGGTGTGGCGGTGGTGGTGGTGGTGGTTGCAGTAGTAGTATTAGTATTATTATTATTAAGTAGTAGTAGTAGTAGTAGTAGTAGTACTAGTATGTTTTTTGTATAAACCTATCTGTTGAAATGTTGGAATAAATCATATTTCATTATCTTTCTAAGTCAGTACTTGATGTAATAAATGTATCATATATGGTTATAATAAGACAAAGCCGACTTTGTTAACAACTCCAATACCATTCTGTAAGCAAGTATAATAAATTAGATTTTGGAATGTTAAGTAACGTCAGCCGAAGTCTTGGAATTTTTCATGATAAGATACGAAAATAAATCAGTCTCCTGCGAAATAGCAGTCCAGCTCTCGGTGTAAATTCAGAATAATGTGCGATAGTTGGTACGTATAGGCACTATGCTATCGTGAATAGAATCTTAGAATCCGAGAATCGTTTCTATTATTAGAGAGGGGTCACCAGTATTTAGTCGCCATATTGACTTTTGTTATAAATTGCAAAGTGTTCTCTGTAACAGAAATGTCAGCTCCAGACCGAATATTCTTTAACTGGGAACGTGCCATGGACAGTTTAAGGAGGCTTCTAAAGGATCCAAAACCTAATGTTTGCAAATACCAGCTGAGTTATAAATTATATTTATCGCTGTTTAGCATAGGACATCCCATTCTTTTGTATGGAAAATATATCTGCGATTAAACTTGAACATTAGACAAGTAAATCAGGAGAGCCTTCTATTGTGTTGGTCTGACTGACTCGATGTGTTGTCTGTATACAGCGCTTTAAATTACACTCTTTATATGGGCGATATATATTTTGCACGAAGGAATTCTCCGCAATGTAGCATTTAAAATTATGTTGTTAATTATTCAAATCAATTTTAATTACTTGTCTCACAACATAAAACGTATTGTTACCTCGTCAGATTAAGGAGCGTTAGTACATGATATTAGAAATGGAAACTTGTTTCATGCAGAAAGATAAATAGGTCTCAAATTTTGATTATGTAAATATTTAAAAGAATATTTACATAATATATCAAGTTCATTCCAACAACATATTCGATACATTAATTACAGAAAGGTAGCCAAAAGTAAAATGGGTATGAGTGAGTGAGTGAGTGAGTGAGTGAGTGAGTGAGTGATGAGTAGCGAGTGAGTGAGTGATTGAGGATGTGATTGAGTGATTGAGTGATTGAGTGATGATTGAGTGATTGAGTTGATTGAGTGATTGATTGATTGAGTGATTGAGTGATTGATTGATTGATTGATTGATTGAGTGAGTGATGAGTGAGTGAGTGAGTGAGTGAGTGAGTGAGTGAGTGAGTGAGTGAGTGAGTGAGTGAGTGAGTGAGTGAGTGAGTGAGTGAGTGAGTGAGTGAGTGAGTGAGTGAGTGAGTGAGTGAGTGAGTGAGTGAGTGAGTGAGTGAGTGAGTGAGTGAGTGAGTGAGTGAGTGAGTGAGTGAGTGAGTGAGTGAGTGAGTGAGTGAGTGAGTGAGTGAGTGAGTGAGTGAGTGAGTGAGTGAGTGAGTGAGTGAGTGAGTCTCGCTTGACAAACCAACTAAGAGTAATTAGAAAATATCACATCAAACCAGTAAGTTTCTGCTAAAATATTACAATTAAAGCAATGTTTCATTTCTGCTGCCTGTGGTAAAGTAAGAATAACATCGTATTTTCAAGATAACGGTGTAAGGAGCTGGATGGTTCTGTGTCCAGAAATTCCAATCACGTGTCAAATCCAACTGCCTCAGGATACATCGTCTTCTAGTCTATTAAAATCAGTCTCTTGTTTTGTCAGCGCCAACGAGAAGATGGCCAGGAATGAACATACCAAGGTCATCGGACTAGAAAGGTCACTCACTATAAGCAAGTTACTTATTTAGTCTAACTGGATGCTGTTTTTATTGTATACGTTAAAGAAAGTTGATGTTTATTTATAGGTTTATGGGTGTTTGCCTGTTTAGTCTTGTGTGTAATTTTACCCCGTATATTTAATACGAAGGCATATAATATTATGCACCTTAACTACAAAACACAAGTAACCGAGGCTTCCACTATTTTGAGGTTGCTAGTTAATAAAACATTATCCTGCCATATATTCTTGAACTATAATTCTCTGAGAGTTTATTATTTATTAATTATACTATTTTAATTAAATGTCGAGCAAAATCTAACTTTTACATCAAAGGTTTTGTGTATACCTTTAAACACCAAACACTGTGCTGGAAGTCAACAAACGTGAAGTCAATAAGCTGTCACTTAGTATCTGTTTTAGTCTAAACAAAGGAGCATCTTATATGTTGTATGTTGTATTCCTTATCTATAAGTATCAGCCTCCGACTGACTTAATCCCTCTGATCATACATCAGTAGGATTAATGTGAACGTGGCTGGCGTGTATCTTGTCTCTTTAATATGGCTATGGAAAGAAGAAAGACCAGTCAGATATCTTTTCAGCATTCCAGGTTTACAAATCATAAATCGGGATATTTCAGGTAACTTATTATGTTTAGTTTGGATCCTATCAGATCAGCAAGCAACAACGGTTCTCGGAAATTTAAATAAAAAGCTTCGGAAAAAAAGTAAGACAAATTAATAATAATAAATGGTCTTTCAAATGATACTTGATAAGCAATTATAAGAAGTGTCTGCCTCCTTTAGGCTAATCTGTTGTATCAACATTACCCATAGAGCAGTGTTAGTTGAATTGTTTGGTTTATTTAGTTCTGTATATAGGTTTTTATCATTTATTATATACATTATCATGATTTTATGTCTCATTAATCATATCTAAAATTTCGTTTATATCATCGTTTTATCACAATCAGATTCGATGTTTTAAAATCAGATTAAGTTTACGTGTATAATTTATTATTAGAATAGTAAAGTAGTCTCCCTCTCTCTCTCTCCCTCTCTCTCTCTCTATCTTTTTATATATATATATATATATATATATATATATATATATATATATATATCCTATACATATATATATATATATATCTCCCTCAAAAGGAAACAACATAAATCTAAACATAGGCTATTCACAGCACGCCCTCTTTCGTTCATCCTTGCATATTACATGTTGTTAGACTAGGCCAATTGCCATAGTCCGAAATACTCAGAAATTTCCATCAGTTAGCTCGTTACTGTAAAGGTCACACTGTCGTTGTATAACCGAGTTCAGTGTCAAAGGAAACTGATGTTCTACGAGACGATTATACAAATGTGCACAATTTGTAGACAAACGCCATTTTAGCGTAATTCATCTTGGAAGCGTTGATGTATTATTTCACTGTAGTGGACGTAGTATGTAATAACTAGTGCAGGCGATGATTTATCAGTGCATAAAGACATTTGTCCAAAAATGTGTTGGCTAATACTTAAGACTGAATGCGTTCAACCCTTAGGTACTCAGGTTCCACCCGAGATCCAGCCTCCCCCGCAATAAGTGGAATTAATATCAGAGGAATTATTTTAAAAAACGTTAATAAAATTAATCTGTAAAAAATAGTTAACATAATGCACTTTACGTCGTACAAATAGTTTTTTTCTTCTTCACAGAACGTCGACTTTACTAAAAGCTAAAAAGCGACAGAGATGTCGAAGAAACGTTTGTAGCTTAAAATGTGTGTACCCAAAATGAGAAACGATTAATCTTCTGAGAGGAGAAGTCAGTTAATAATGGAGTACTATGAGTGCCCTTGATCTCTGATGATATCCTTGATTTTCCATTGCCCATTTAAGCCAGGAAATAAGGTCGTTTCCTGCTGTAAATTCCTAATTTCAAGAGTGATAGTTGTACGTTATGTCAAGAGTCTCCGGAGGTGCCTTCGTATGTAAGTTGCCGCAATCCGTGGATTATCTTATTACTATAGAGTGATCGTGGCAAATGTTTAAAAAACTGGCAAAACATTGTAATAAATGGAAATGATAGGGGAAAAACCATACTTCCTTTCTAAATTAATTTAAGACAGTAAACATTATCAACTTTCCGTAATCATATATTTAGGTCCATTTCTTAGTTTAATCCAAAACTATTGCTCTAATCTCATGAGATAACGTTCTCTAATCAGGAAAAAACAATATCCCTATCATATGACACAGAATATGGAATAATCAAAGTAAATACCGCTGATACATAATTAATTAAGCCATTTAAGGGATGATTTGATAGAAGAAAAAAGAGATAATAATGTATTATCTTTATCTATATATTTCCCGTTTGATGACACCTAATATAGTCACTTTCTTCTCTCCTCTTAAATATTATCAGCTTTAAACATGACTTCTTTATCTTCTTTTAGTCAAAACTCCACTGCACTTTGTAGATAATTAACTCCCCACTAATTAGGTTACTTATCTGACAGTCAGTTTCGTGAACGGTGAAGGTCGTTTGTCTTAGACTGATACTGACCTTGGGTCAGAGAAGCCTCTGTTGAGTCGCGGTTTAATATTGGTACAATATGACCTTTTGTCTCTCTAATTAACTAGATAAAGGCGCCACTAAATGCCTCGTTGTGGTGATGCGTCATTTAACTCTAAACAATTACTCAATCTTATAGTAGGTAATATAATTATAAAACTCTGATTAGCAACACTATGATTATTTGTTTGTTTTATTGCAAGCCTTTTTGTTTGATTTATTTATTGATTGGTTAGTTGGTTGATAGTTTTATTTTTATTGATTTATTAATTCGCTTTTTGGTTGATTTTTGGATTGATTTGTCATCCTGGTTATTAATATTGTATGTACGTTGTCGGTGTCTAAGCCAACTTTAAGAAGTAGTTTCCTAGTTTTAGTAAGCTTTTTTTTGTCTTCGCACCTCATTTTCCCATTAATCTTATCTCAAACTTGGCCTTTATTATAGAGATACACGCGTCAGGCATTACGTTATTCACAAGTGAGCTCTCATCTTGATCACCTGTATTTAAATATTAATTCATAATCTACTCAGGCTTCCTTATGCTAACGCAGTTGTTACATACACACCACCAGTTGTATAATAATAATATAAAAACAGTTCTAAGTGGTATTCTTACCAACTAAAGTCTCAACTATGGTGTAGCAGAAACTGTAATGAATACCCAAGAAGAAATATCTAATTAGCTAATTAAATTAATTAAAAACATTAAACCTTTATATTTATCGTGTCCTCGACAAAAGACTTGTTTAACATTAAATCGTGTCCCGGTTGATATAAACAACAAAATAGCAAAGACGTTTATCATCAATTTAAAAGTAATTACATAAAACAATGTCTTTCTCTCCCTATTTCTCTCTTTCATTCTACTACAACAAATTCCTTTCTCGGGCTGTCTAGGTCTGAATATTCGTGTATTTGTTTGTTTGTTTGTTTGTTTGTTTGTTTGCTTGTTTGTTTGTCCGGTTGCCAACCTACCTTCTCCAGTTTATTTTATCTGTTCCGGATCTGTGTTGTGATCGTATAGGATTGTGTTCATAGAGTTGTCTGTCTCGGCCATTTCTTCAATACAACCATAAAGTATGAGATACAATTGGAAAGCATACATAACATAAGAGAATAGCGATTTTAATCATTAACATAATGTGTTGTTCTTCTTCATTGTCACTTTTGTACACCTGGTAGTCTAAACGAGTCAAGTAACAAAGTTGATAAGGGGAAATAACAAATGAAACATCTTCAGACATAACTAGTTATATATATGTGTGTGTGTGTGTGTGTGTGTATGTGTGTGTATGTGTATGTATGTGTGTGTATATGTGTGTGTGTGTGCGCGCGTGTGTGTGTGCGTGTGCGTGCGTGCTTGTTTGTATGCGTGTTTGTACAGAAACGCCGTAGAGTATTAGAAGAGTGGTTACTGTTGGGATGTTTTACATCCTCAGAGAGTCTTAATGTTCTTTGTACAACTTATCTCTGATCGTTTAGCCATTGCCTTGTCAGTTGAGTCTGAAATCTCCGAAGAGGCTTTAAACTTGTGGGTCTCCCCCCGGGATCAGACCGGTAATCCTCGACCTAACAGACAATGGATTACATTTAGGGGTGGGTTCTCTTCACTCATCGGTCATTGTCCTTCGCCTTCCGACCACACACACACACGCACACACACATACGCAGACATACCCCATATATATATATATATATATATATATATATATATATATATATATATATATATATATATATATAAGAATATACTAATTGTATATGTTGTAAGATAAACCATGATATATGTGATGTCTCACCATTAGTATAACTGGTGTTCATTAATGAAGAAGACGAATTAATCAGAATATTACTTCCCCAATAAAAATAATAATAATAATAATAATAATAATAATAATAATAATAATAATAATAATAAGTTGATATTATTATCACGACTAAGTGTTATAAAACAGTTTTCTAACCTGGCTAAGTAAGACGATACTTGTTACAATATATTGTGTATCAACAAGAGGCTAATTATTATCTTCTGTTATAACTTCTGTAACCCTAATGAGTTATGTAACATTATACGTCGCAAGTAATGATTACATGGTTTACTTGTTCCCCAAATAGCCACAAAATATTTACAGTCTACAGGAAAACCAATAATTTAGAAGAAGAAATAAATTAAATGTCTCGTCAACTAACACATATAATGAATGACCTATTGAGTCACTATGGAACAGAAGAGGCAAACAAGTGTAGTCTCATTGAGTTCCCAAACAACCATAAGCTAACACTGGTCAATACATTCTTAAAGGAGAACTGAAGGAGAAAAATCCGGCACTCGCATTATGAGAAATAACAATAATGATAATAATAATAATAATAATAATAATAATAATAATAATAATAATAATAATAATAATAATGTATATTTAATAAAGCGCCTTACTAGCAGCAGCCATGCAAAGCCGCTGTACAAATAATATGTAATATAATAATACGCCAATAATATGTCTATAAAAACCATATAAGATATTTAAAAGATAAATATTATTTATCTGTAAAGGTGACCTTGAGCAGGTGTGTTTCTAGAACAAACTATTCATCTAGCGTCCAACTGGATATTCAAATCGGCATCAAAAGCCCAAGATCATAACATTTTCTAACCCCAGAATCGACCAGTTCATGATCCTGATGAATTACAAATTAAAACTAAACATCAACACAAAGCAGGTTAACTCACAAATAAGGTTTAAAAGTTGGAAATAATAGATGCTACAATGATTGTTTTATTTAATACAAACATCAACAAACATTAGATCCCCCCTCTCTCTCTCTCTCTTGTAGAAAATAACATCAACACCATCAGAGAGAAGGTAAAGAATTAATTTTAATATGGCAACAGCAGATGCATTGAGGAAAATAAGGAAGAAGAGCGAACATATTCCATATTGGTGATATATCAAGAGAGGTGAAGAAAATAAAGAATACAGACGCCTTAGACACATCATCTGTCATTTTATAAAGTCATTTATGAAGTCCATTATAGATCCTTTCACAGCTAGTTGGGTACTTAACTAGATCTAATAGAAGACTGTTTTTGCTCTGTTAGACACCTCACGTCAGACAATCCTAGACACACCTTTACATATATTAACTTAACCTTTATATATATACGTTCTACCTAATCGTTTGGCTAACACATATTAATATTAGTCAATGAATTAGTGTCAAAATTAAACATTCACACATATGTTTATGGATGTAGAAACATGATTATTTTTAAGTTCGAAATACCATAGAGAAATACTAATCTCATGGGAACTTTTTAAAAGTGTATAATTATTAATCTAGGGTATTAAAGCCACTGCATCAATTGTTTATTAACAACGGTTAATTACACGAAACTTGTCTTTTATTAAATATAAAATCACACCGGTTGTTTAATGCATCTTACTACTTATTTCACCGAACTGACAAAAGGAAATCGTTTTGGGGCTAAACTTAAGTGATTGGGTACATTTTAGGTCTTATGTGTATTTACTAATGTCCCAACATATATCTTTAGGTGATAATAATGAATGTGTATCTCTTGTTACGTTAATACATAACTTGAAACAAGATGGTAACAGCACGTAATTATGTTTACAGGATATTGTAATCATTATTGCTGCAATGAAGTAATGTGACACAGTAAGCGACAGGAAGTGAGTGGGTGTGTTTATAGGAAACAACAGAGATTAGACTCAGTCCTACTAATAACTATATACAGATAAGGATTAGGACAACATAATCTGTGATGTATATCTACTTATACTGACAGTATAATACTGTTCGTATCTCTTTGATGGATGTGTGAGTTATCGACTTAAAACGCAATAGGTAAGTACACTTTTAAAATCAACTCCATCATTCCAGGTGTGTACATTTTTTGTGTATGTCTATGCTACATTAACTGTATGTAAAGTACCATACGTTTATCTCGTTCAGTGTGTGTGTGTGTGTGTGTGTGTGTGTATTCATGTGTGTATTCTTGTTCCGGTTTCCATGGATACTACATAGGGAAGAGAATATCAACAATCGTTGTTGAGGTTTTATCGTACGTTTAAATTATATATAACATAAAGAAGACTAAAACTAAAACTATTATTAATAATTAAGAAAATATCTATTCAGTACTTACCGACTTGTTTTATAGCTATCAATCTTCCAAGCCACGACATCTGTATATATCATCTGTGTGATTTACACTTAGTTTTAATATCGTTTCCACTCTATTTGTGACATTATATACGATGGAGGTGTTGACGATGGCTAGACCATGACATTTAATTAATTTAGTCTTCTGATGGATTTGATTCAGCAGCAAATAGCACAATGTGTAATACGTCACAGAAGCGGTGTTCTATTTTATGTCTGTACATTGTGTATGTTTCCAGTTTATGGCAGGTTGAAGGCAAAATACCACCTGTTTCTCTATTGGGACAGTAGCACTGAATTCAGCTGGCTTCGGCATTATGTTCTTATAAAAGCCTTCGTTTCCTATAAAAAGTCAGTCTATACCATGATATTTAAATGGCCCTTATATCTTTGGGACGTTTGTATGGGGGGCCACCTTTGGTCAAATTCTCTGTCTCAGTCATTTCGAAACAAAATACTCTCTTACGATGATATCCAAAGTCCTGCATTAGTCTGTTTGCCGTATTAACAGTAAAGCCTCGCCATTAAGCTGAATATATAATAATAATGGCCGAAATGGTAGTTTTTAACGTTGTTGGCAAGATGAAATGAGGGAGACGTATATCGTCTGTAATTTATAACTTCCCCACGGAGACTAATTCTAAATAAACTTAGAATTTAGATTATATGGCATGTTCGGTGGAGACAACCTAGCCAATTGCCTGGCTGGATGAAACAACTCCTCTTATTATAATGCCGCGGTCGAGGTGCGAACCTGCGACCTCCCGCACAGAATGACCATAGCCATAGGGAAATAGTCTCACGACCAACCTATGAGACCAAAGAGGCCAAAGACAGCACATATCAGGTCTAATGAAATGTGACACTTTTGTTGAAATATTTATTAAAAAACACGAAACATTTCTAAAATACGTTATACTCATCCCGGGCTTGTTCTTGTGCAGACGTTGCAAGTTCCTTCCCGTTTATCTGCTAATGGCATACAAGGACTAATCACCACTTAATGTTGCTGTCAAGTTACCTCACGCCCAAACGCTAAATAATTTCCTGCAACAGATGCGGCTTATGAAGTTCATTACATCAGATTTTCTACATATATAAAGATGCTATTCGAAAGCTTTTGTTTTCATTGAAACAATCTCTAGAATAAGAGAAATTTTCACATAAATTTGTTTAGTGTGTTGAAGCTTACTAAAGATGTTAACCGCACAGATTCTATGCTCCTTGTAACACCAAACACCTTGTAACTGGACTGTTCAGCAGAAACTAATCAGTTAATAATACACGGATTGAGTCAGCTTACTCCAAGTCTGGTATCAATCTAGAACCACATTTAGAGCTCGTTTCTTCGCTCACCGAACAATTTTCTTTACCAAAGTGTTTTCACCAAACTCTTATGCAGCTTCTGTCTCAGTGTTCATTTCTTATGATGGGACAAAAGGTGAATATCTTATGATCCATATCTCTCATCATCTGACTGAATAAGCCTGAAAATCTTAGGATCAATTATGGACAATCTTCCGGATTTATACAGCAGAAATCGGAATATTTTAGACGATTAAATATGTTCAGTATGGAGTCTGTCAGAACGGTAAGCAACATCTTCCACTTTCATATAAAATCTTCTGACAAAAGTAAGACAATAAATTATAAAAACAACTTCTTATCAATTTATCACGGTTTATTATATTCCATAGAAATTAGGGATTGAGAGAGTAATACATTATCTGTTTTGATTCATTCTAGGTAGGATATTTGTTTATTTTATTTTTGAAGAACTAAACTTTCTTTTATCTCATCTTATCTGTCGAAGACACTCACAGATAAGCGTTCGTTGATAATACTAGAATGTATATTACCACGTTTTTAACGTCAATAAAACTATTTCTGCTAATGAACATATTTTGGTGAGAATTAAGACTGTATAAAAAGTAGTTTTGTATACTTAATGCCGGCTCTGCCTTAATATTTCCGTGTAATCCGATTAGTTCTCAGAGCTAGTATAATTAAACTGATTTAAACAATATTTACGAGCTACGTAATATAGAAAATATGGACCGCTCTTAACCTTAAGGCGTTAGGTATTATGCAAGGATAAATACAGTGACCAGTAATTCAGTTGTTCACCCCACCCCCCATTAGAGAATCATAATTCCTAAGAAATGTATGGAAATATATAAAATATACGTTCATCTATCAATAATAAACAATAATAGCCGAGGTACCTTCTGTTTCTAAGAATCCTGTGTATTATCTACCGATGGTTACACGCATAATGTCTCCTGACATTAATGTACTTTTTAATCCAGTAAATCATTTGTTCCCAGTCTCCACTCCCATTTTTACCAAACATAAGTCACTAAGAGTCAAGTTATTTAAGTGATTATAACTTATCGACATCTTAATAATTACTCTTTTAGAGGTTCTAAAAATATCTATTGTTCTAGGAAGGAGTCAAAATACTTTTATGTAAGATGAAATATTTTATTTGTTCATCTCAATCCTTTATAACTTCCCCATTGATCCCATATGTGTGTTTGCGTCTGTTATAATTATAGTTAAGGCGCGTGCACGGGTATTATACTTTTATATACAAGCCAAGTATAAGTACGAACTATTTAAACAAATATAATTAATTTTATTTTATTTTATTTATTTTTTAAATGTAAAAAACATTAAAAACTATTTAAAAATATATCTAATTATAATTAATTATATTTATATTTATTTAAAAATGTAAATACTAAAATAATTCAGAAGATGATCATATAAATATATATAATTTACTATTATCAACACACAACAAGGCTTTGTGCGATACACTACAACCATGAATTGATCGATCGGCATGGATTAATTAAAATGAAGCCTAAAAGAGAAAAGTAAAATATTAATACACAGTATAATTGATTAATATAAGAAAAATCAGAATAAATTCAGATCAATACTCGTAGCAATGATACAATACGATTCAACCCAATAGCAACGACCATCTTCCATTTCTACTTCCGCTGTTTATATACCAAATTTCACTAGATCTTATAAACAAAGAAAATGTGATATTTAATATATTTATTCTATTTGTGAAGTTACACAACCCAGTGTTTAGAAACCTTTTGTTATATATCTCTTCAGTCGGTACTAAAATATAATCATAGAGAGGATGAACGATGGTAATCAAGGGGATAGGGGTAAATAAAGAGGAGCGTAGATGTTTTCTTTGAATTGCTAATCGGTGGCCATTGGCTCCTATGCGAAGAGATAAACTAGTTTTACCTACATATTGTTTATTACAGAAGCAACACTGATAAGCATAAATATGCTTTGAAGAAGAGAAATCCATATCTCCCATTATGCCAAATATATTTTCGGTGACAATGCTCATAATATTTGATCAATCAATTATTAGATCACACACTTTGAAGATAATAATATTTTATAGATTTTGAACCCCAACATCTAATAGTTGGAATAGCCATATTTGCCCGACTTGTTTTATGTTGCAATTCCCTAACAGGCTTGCCTTTAATATCGCCCGTCCATCTTTTGGAGTAATTTCTTTTACTCAAGGTTTTTAAAAGAACATCCCATACCTTGTCAAAGTCCTTCTCGTTAGAATATAGTATAAACAAATCGTTTGATTTGCAATTTTAATAAACCTTTAAAGGTATGTTCAGGATGAAAAGAATGTTTGTGTAACATCTGATGAATATCGTTTGTTTAAAAAAATACCTTGATTAGTTGGTTAATTTTGTTTTAAGAACTTTGAAAATGGAGGTTTTTAAATAACTGACCGAATCAATATAGATAGAAGACTTAAATGTAATAGCTGATTAATGTGTATTAAACATATTCAGAAACTCAGAAAACGCCTCCTTGCTATGTTGCCATATTATGAAAACATCATTCAAATACCGGTAGTAGGTCTGAGGTTTTAAGTAATGCCTGATTCTCATATTTTACCATGTAAATATCGACGTAGTGTGGTGCCCGATCCCTACCCATAGAAGTGCCCACTTTATAACGAACCAGTCATCATTAAACCAAACGTCTTTACTCTTCAAATATAATTCTAAACGTTCTATTATTGGATCATCTATAGTATAATTTTCCTTTACGTCCTTGACCTCTTGCAACCCCTTCGTGTGATCATTATGGTGTACTTTCAACATCTAGTGTTATAAGAAGCCAATCATCAGACAGAGTTAAGGCTTTTCATTTATGTTTACAAAACGGTATGTGTTTTGTTGTATAAGAAATGTGGTCCATAACAAAACGTTTTAAATGATTATTTGTGAAAGCTAATAGTTTTTTTATTCACTATTACAATCCGACACTATTGTCTTCCTGTTGGCATTACGCTTGGTATCATTCAACAACTAGTCTTTGTAAATTTGAGGCAGCATTTAGAAATATCGATGTCTTGGCTCATGGGGAGGTGAAAAGAATTGCAATTGGTTTTCAAAAACTGCATCAGTAGATTTACGCTTTTTTTAAATGGCAATTATGTGAATAGTCGTTGTGGGGTTTATAGGCTAACTACGTTTCGCTCTCTCTCTCTCTCTCTCTCTCTCTCTCTCTATATATATATATATATATATATATATATATATATATATATATATATATATATATATTCTCTCTCTCTCTCTATTTATATATATATATATATATATATATGTGTGTGTGTGTGTGTGTGTGTGTGTGTGTGTGTGTGTGTGTGTGTGTGTGTGTAGTGTGTGTGTGTGTGTGTGTGTGTGTGTGTGTGTGTGTGTGTGTGTGTGTGTTGTGTGTGTGTGTGTGTGTGTGTGTGTGTGTGTATATGTGTGTGTGTGTCTCCCTCTGTTTGTATGTCTCTCTATCTCTCTCTTTGTCTGTCTGTCTGTCTCTCTCTCTCTCCAACAATTTAATCCTACTTCCGTTTATTCCTTTCTTTGTTTTTGTATATATGTCCATGTCTGCTACCTCGTTTATTTGTCTGTGTACCTATGTATGCTCGTAGCTGTATGGCTCTATATTCTACACATTAGGTGAACTAATTCTCTCACCTAGCTGCCAGATATTATAATAAGATCGATGGCAATTATCTAGAAATTTCTTAAACCTTTGAGTAACCAACAAGAAACAAGATCTAAATGTATGAATTCCGACTAGTTCATAAACGTTTAAAAGTTTAAAAGTTTTATAGATTTATCCGCATGTTGCCCACAATTTGCATAGTTATGTCAGCTTGATTGATGTCAGAATTAGGTTTTCGAACACACATGAATTTTGTATTCTTCATCTCACATAAACTGTTTGAATTATCACTTAATTCGTCATCTGCTTCCATTATTCTGGAATAATAAGAGCTAGTTCTTATAGTAGTTATATAGTTATTATTGTGGTATGACATCAAACTGTAAAGTGTACCTAGGATAAGAGATTAGTGAGTTTAATCATTAATATATGGTTTTTATTCACTTCAAATATTTTACACATGATGGTCTAAATGAGTCAAACAACAACATTGATAAACGGAAGTGACAAATGAAAACACCGCTATGAAATATCCAGTTGTTTAGAATGTTGAAAATAAAATGTCAGGGGAAAAAATAACCCTTTGAAGTTTTCAGTTGATGAGGTAACTTCAGGCAATTTTGAAATCTAGATATATTTACTATAAGATGTCTTTACCAAATTATTATTGATATATCTTATTTACCTAACGATATATATATATATATATATATATATATATATATATATATATATATATATATATATATATATATATATATATATATATACAAATAAGCAACTAACAAACAGAATTGGTAACAACGGGAATAAAATATTGAATTATTTGATTATTTTTAAACCCATGAATATCTAATTATCGAATGCGCAGAAAATATGTGGTACTTCATAAACTGTTAAGCATCATCGTCAAAACATCCCTCTTAAATTCACGCTATAAACATCCCAATATCAATCATAGGAAGTACTTATATATACATGTTCCAATTCAATTGCCTAACTGTGACCGAGGTTGTATGGAATGTGTAAAATGTTCTGTGAATTTACATCAATCACATTGTCTAAACGATATAATTATGACATCTTTATTCTTCACCTTAGAATTGATTTGTTTCCCTTTTTTCTGTAGCAGTTGTTATATTGCCACTATTTTAAATATGTCAGGTTATAATGATATATACAACAGAATTGGGTTACTTAGTGGATATTCTTCAGGACTAAAGCACAACAGGTTACCCGCAACTTGAACTGCTAACAATGATTATCGAAAATTGTTTTGTCATTTTGTAATCCATATTAGACAAGAATATCAAGTTACTAGACACGAAAGAGGCAACACATATCATACTTGTTTATTCATCTTTCTTGGATATTATCTACACCTCGCATATATAAACGTTCTTTAAAATGTCAGGTATTGTCTTCATTATCATATTGCGTTCATTATAGATGAACCAGCTCTTTGGGACAGTTTATTTTATACGTTTCTGTCCCAAAGTACAATTAGTTTATTTCGCTGTATTCATCATTTGAGTGATTGAGTGATTGATTGAGTGATCTCTTTTAATTATCTTACTTTTATTATGAAGACTTTTTTTCAATTATATGATGCATTACAAATGACTAGTATTTGTATTTCTGAGAATTAATTATGGTAAGAGAACCGCCAATTTTATCAAATGATGGACAGAATGAAAAAGAAATGATTTTGTTAATTTAAACTGAACTTCAAAATTTGTACAAGTGCAACTAAAAATAAAACATTAAAACATTTGAAAAGCATTTATTTAAAACTTTTATATATCCATAGATGGTCAAATGTCTGAAAGTAATTTCTAATCAACTAATTACAAGCTGATGGGATAAGAATTGATGGAACGCAGATGTTACAGGGAGTAGCGTTTGTTGAAAATAGACACTAAATGATAAGACAGTTTACTGAAGTTCGACATTTCTGTTTAGATCCCGATTTCATTATCTAGTTGGATAAGGCTGTTATTTACATAGAGTGAGGTTCTTAGAGGTTTAGAGGAAGGATTACTGTTGAGTCTGTTGTCTACAACCTAAACACCAAGATGGTGGGTCTACTACAGTACAACTAATTGTTTAAATTACATTTATTGGCTGAATATAGATTATGTTAATTTATCATAGTCATCATAATCACCACCACTACGATGATCATCATACTCATCATCATATTCATCATCATTCTATAGTTTAATATGTGATAAACTCAACAGTGGTTTCTAAGGTCTTAGAAGTATGAGCTAGTCATTATTATTCAATTATAAAAAGATCCTAAATCACAACTACAAATAGATCAATATTCTTATGCAAACATTTCACTTAACACAATACCTAAAACCACATTTAGTTTATCAATATATCCCTTATATTAATCCAGTTATTTTCTGGTTATAATATCTGGCTCTCCGGATGATACTGTATGTTCTAAATAGTATCACTGATATATGGTATTAATATACCTAATACTATTATATATAGGTGTCTAGTGGGACACACACGCGGGCGCTTTCGTTAATTCAGAGCCCGCAAGCTGTTACTAATATATATGCATTGAGTTCGACAGAGAAAATTCATAATCACTGAATGTTTAGATTCCACAAAGATTTAATTCTGTAGTTCAAATATGTATTCTTTAATGTTCCTTTATGTTCATGAGCCGTGAGTGACAAACGAAATCCAAGACTTTTAGTGTGTCTCCTATATAACAGAACATTCATTCTCTTCGTGGGATAAATACAGATATACTGAGATAGAATATGGTACTAACGTTCTAATTGTCAATTCAGTGACACTGCAATAGCATTAAATTTTGTCATACTGTCAAAACGTTATGAGTACATATAAATGTCAAAACTATGACCTCCAATTAAAGATAAAATACAGACAAATCTTCTCCAATGAGCATCTACATTTAACTTTATTATTAGGTCACACTAACCTTGAATGTAAATTAAATATAACGTGGTCCTAGTACCATTAGTTTCATGCTCCTACAAGATAATAAATGGAACATTGTGAATGTGAAATATTTTCACTATATCTTCATTTGAGAAATAGTTTGGCGATGTTCCATTGGTATCATGTATTTATCCCCTTTTTTTAATTAAATCTCCATCCCTTTGAGTCGTGAACTCCAACCCATCAGAACTGACTAATAGAAGTCGTATCTATAGAAACACGATGTCTCCGAGCTTTAATATCAATAGATTAAATTCATATTACACCAAATCCTCTTTAATCCGATCAACTTAATAACTATTTTAATATACAGTTATTAGACAGGAGACTAGTTCAATGATATTTTACTTTAGAAGAAGACCTAAACGATGACGAAATGACATCCATAAATGAGTGTCTGTTTTAAATGAGACTATTAAATTATTCAAACATTTCAAATATTACTCAAGTCTATGTTATAGAATGGCAGCATTTATGTTTTCATTGAGATACAAACACGACTTATTTCACATCATCTCATTACCACAGTGGGTGTTCATTTAATGAGAATAGCAGTTTTCTCATAAAATACGACTGCGACAATAGTTTATCTAATTAAGTATAGCTTAAGAATAAACAAACATAAAAAGCCACTTTCTTATTGGTCTGTGTACCTCTCGTGAATATATTTATCATAAAAAATCCACTGTCGTACCAGGTCATCTAATTTTACTCTAATCATTAATGTTTCTTATCAAATGACATTCAAGTATCATTCCATTACAATTCTATGAACCGGTTCTCCAGGTTGCACTAAATTATGTACACTTATGACATACATAATAATGACTTGTAGAATTACGGTTTTTAATACTTCTGAGAACTATTGTTATTACCAAACAGATGGTTTGTAAATCATTTGTCTGACATAATCTTATAAAGCCTCTACAAGTAAACTCGAAAACAGAATGGTTCCTCAAAGATGACGACGTTCGACTGAACCTCCTGGCGAAACCAGAAACTCGCCAAATGTAGTGATCAAGTTAATTAAAACTCTGTATGGTTATATGTAGCTACGGCTATCATATATACGGCGCCGAGCAATATTTACCCGCGCACACACGTGCACACACATACACAAACAAACAAACACCCTTACATATACAAAAATGCGTGCGTATGTGGGGGCTCTAAATTAGTGAACCCTCTTTGTTATTTTGGGATCAGTATTAGAGCGCCGAAAACTCAGTCAATGTCAGTGGACAGTTAGAAAAAATATAATTTCATTGAAGATGTGATTCCCAAGTATTTATGTGTTGTCGAAAATTATACACAGACGAGGACATTTCGTTACTTTAAAAAAAACGACGATATGATTATCTCGATGAGATACTAATTGAGATGAAGAACATTACACTACATTACATCACTATCTGCTAGAGAATAATATTAACAACATCACGGAAAAGGTAAAGTTTACATTTCATGATGCAAAAACAAATACACCACTGGTCATCGATGACGTCATGCAGCTCAGTGACATAATAAGAGCGATGAAAAAAATAAAAAAACAGACTCAGTGACATCACGTGACTACAACAATATAAAACGATACATAAGGAAGAATTCTAAATAATGATAGGTTGGAGCACTCGTTCTAACTCAGAAATATTTGTTTTAAAGGAACACATCTAAAACGTAGTAAAAGCTGACTGGATGCCACTATGTCAGAGTTACAGAGGAGCTCGAACAGAACACTGAATCTCTTCGGTCAGGAAGGATCCCCGAAGACATTTATCAACACGATGGACCAGGTAGTATAAAGGTCGTGACAACTACCTATCGGAGAAAATGACAATTATAAGAAACGACAGGAAGATTAGATCCAATCTTCGTATAAAATAACATCCTAAATAGGATGTCGTCTCAGACATCTCATATTAAAGTTAATTAATAAGTGTTGGGTTATGTAGCACACACGTGTGTGGTCCATATACTGCTATATCAGTGGAAGAACTGGACGCTGACACCAAAATGAGGATCGAGACATTAGAAACGTACTGTTATAGGAGGCTACTGCATATCTCCCACAAAGAACGCAAAGCCAACTACCATGTTGTCCCATAAGCATGTTGATGTGCCTGATATCTGGAGCATCTTTATCAGCTATAAGACACCGATATTCTCTTCTACTTTTGACATGTCTTCTGACACAACTCTTTGAGACTATGGTTAATGGGTAATATAAAGTAGAAGACGCACAGAATGACAGAAGAAGCCCTGGGCGGAAGTAACTTCGATGGTCTGTAAGAACGACACCTTTACAACATACATTGGAAGACATAAATGGACGGGAAGCATTGACAAGTCTGGTGTCTGATGTGACAGCATAATAGGCCTATATTATAGGATGATGATGATGATGATGATGATGATGGTGATGATAACGACGACGATGATGATGAAACCTGACTGAGCTAGGCACGTGTTTCGTTTTAGACAATGCTTCCCCCTCGAGATAGCCATAACAAATCACGCTTGGTACTGCCTTAATGAGTTACCGCACCACTTATTTGTTGATATCTATATATTAATTAAGCTATAGCTCATTTATACATTCAGCTAAATTAAGCATACTAGACAAGTTTACTTATAAAGGGTCTATTACGTATCAAGTGAAACAACTATGTAACATACATTTGATATATTAGACTAATAGTATATTTTATTGTGGCTTGATGTTGGGACTTCTGTCAATTATCATCTGATCTTCCTTTTTAGCTTAACCTTTCTAAAAGAATCACCCAACGAAACTTATATATACAATAATATACATGGTATGAATGGTATGTTGGAACAACCGTCACTCACTGTGTCAATAAATATTTTAAGAAAATAAATTCAAAATACATTATTACCATCTTAATAGTAAGTTTCATGATACAGACAGAGGATACTTTTTAATAGTAATAAAAATAAGACAAATATAGCAGCTGAAACATAAATAGGTGATACGTTATCAACCTTTTTGTATTGGTACTAATTCTGCTTTTTAATTAACTAAGAGTAAAATAAGTAAATATAATTGTAATGGTTGCTGTATCGTAATATTTGCTTTTATTAGAAACATGTTATTTTAAATATTAGAAAATATAATATTTAAATTCCCTTTCTAGATCAATACTTTGTGTAACACATTTATCAGATAAAGGTATTTTAAGCAAAAACAGATTTTGTTAACTGCGAAAACAACGCTAAATACTGTACTGTCAGGAAATGTTATAAATCAAGCTTTGGAATGTGAGGATTTCAAAAACAGTATTTGGGGTTATATCAGCGAAAGGTCTTAGATTTCCCATTATAAAATACGACATTATATCCCCTTGTTCGAAGTGACAATACAAATATTTGTGTCAATATTTTACTGGGGGTTATTTACTTTACTACTCCTCTCTGATATCTATTATTAACTGTGTGTGTAGGTGTTGTATAATTATGATTAATGTTATCACCTAGAAATGTAATATTTATTAAAAAAAGTATAGAGTTTTCGTATTTATTACACAATTCCAGGAATCATTCACATCATTAGAAAGGTCATCGAGATTGATCGTCATCGTGCTACTTTTCTAAATTGACTAAATACACTTTATAACAGAAATATTTGGCATAAATCGTTTTTTTGTTCTTAATTGGGAACAAGATAAGGACAGTTATAAGGAATATTTAAGGGAATCCATCATTTATGCTTTAAGATATAAGTAACGCTGTAAATTACTCGTATAACTCTTTACCACAGAAAATCACTATTCTCCTGTATACAGATTACGTCTACATTTAAAATTGAACTTTAAATAAGGAAGTCAGGAAAGGTCATATATATATATATATATATATATATATATATATATATATATATATATATATATATATATATATATATATATATATGACAAATGCTGTGATATCTACGTTTTATTTGTTTAAGGTTATGCCTAGAAAATATTCCTCTACAGAACTTGCTTGCTATAATTGCTATCTCTCCACGGAGCGCTTTTGGTTACACTGTATGGCTCTGCATTAATAATAGGAATCATTTAGGATATGAAGAATAGATAGAGAAAGTTGTCCTGAAATATAGGGTTGTAAAACATTTAAACAAAATCAGACAATTCATTTCTTTGGTTAATGAATAAGACAAGTGTGCTGTCACCTCTCCACATTAAGCTATCTAGGTATGTGATGACGGAAGGTAACACCAGTAACAATCAGTTAGGTTATTATAATAACAAACACTTGTCTGGTTTCAATGGAAATTAGACATTATACTGGGGGAAGAAGTTATCGTTTTCTAAATATGATCACAATGTGTGTTTTGTGAGAACAGTGTAAAATTGGATTCCCGGGATACCCAATTAATAAACAACACGATAACGAAGAGCTACACAAAGTAGCTATCAGATAAAAATACGACAAATCACCATATTTGGCTTCTTCGTACAAGTGTGTGTGCGTGAGTGTTAATTTGTGAGCATTGTGTGTATGTGTGCGCATGCGCGCAGGTGCTTGCTTGCGTGCGTGTGCGTGTGTAATAGCTGCTGTTTGTAAATACACAGCTATGACATACTCTGTTCAATATAAGATAATCTCACAGTAACAATATTATTATTTATAACCATCAAGTTATAGTTATCATATACTAGACTATCAATATAGACTGAATGTTATTAGAACAAATAAACAACTTGTAAGTTAAGTGATGAAAGAAATAGCATCCATATTTTACAACAGTTAATGGCTTACATAAGGTACATATTATATATAACCAAATCCATGTATTGTCTATCTCGTAAATCTTAACGCATCTGTAAACAAACGTAAGAAGGCAATACAATAAATAAAATAGGCAATAACTGCATCACCTGGTCTGTTATGACGTGCTCTAAAGTGGAACAAAGTATTTGCCGATAAAATAATTCCTTTACAGGATCACGAACCGCACCGTAATAAGTATGGTGTGTAAAGGGACAGTTTTACTACATACACGTATCGTGGTGACAGCTGTTCATGTCAATTTATGTTCGTATCCTGTTGATCTGCGAAAGTAGAGTCTGTAACCTGGATCAAGATAAACAATCGACCTCTTATACACAGCACCTATCGCATCCTAAAGCCATTAGGAAGTCCATGATACATCCATTTCCACGTAGTTGTGATGCTAAACTATAAATCTGATAGAAGAGGGTGTTTGTTCACTTAGACACACTACACCATACTTGGTTATACTGGCTTTAACCATAATGCATAGAATCTAAAACCACACGGGCCGTTTATTGCAGTTTTATCAGAAGATAGAAGAATTAGCAGGTAATATAGATCTAAGCCAATTCTAGAATAAATCAATAACTGACACTCCAATAAACTAATATCAACAGCTGCCCCCCCCCCTTCAATTTTATATGATTTACCGATTTAAAATTATTTATTTGAAATTAATCTATTACAAGTTACATCTAAGTATATAGTTGCTCGTCTTAGTAACTGTATTTCTACTTCGTGTCTGCTAATTACCATATATACATACATACATACACATAGATAGATGCGCATACATACATTTACAAGACACGCACACATACATACATACATACATATATGTCTACATACATACATACATACATACACATACATACATACATACACAAACAAAAAAACATATATACATACATACATGCATACATACGCATAGACACATACATACATACATACATGCCTATATACATACACACACGCACACGCACACACACATACATACATACATACGCACATACATACATACATGCCTACATACGCATAGATGCATGCATATACATACCATTTACATGCACACACAAATACACATATATACTCATACATACATACATAAATACATACATATATACGTACACATTCCATGCATTATTTATGTATTTAGGGTGAAGTCGTTTACGTGTTTGGCCTGGGAAATCAGCATTTAAATGACTGTAGCAGACACAGTATGCTCTTAAAACATTATAAGTACTCCTGACTCGGGAATAAAAACACTGTATCGTAGCTCGAGCTTTTGGATTGGGTAGAGCTCGTGTTGTTAGTCTGTTTTGAGTGAATATACTATTCACTGTAGTAGTATGTGG
>JAODUP010001421.1:0-15000 GCA_025642065.1 Paralvinella palmiformis | reverse complement strand
AAGTTTCTTCCTTTAGAAATATACTAACATTAATATAATATAATCAAGATCTAAAACAAAGGCTTTAATAACAAATATGAAATACTATATTACAAAATGGCCAAAGCCGCTATATATATTCTCTACCGAAGATGATAAAGGTTTCTGATCTAGTTCAACTTTCATTAAACATTTACTAAGTATATTGCAAAACAAATAAAATGTATTAGAGATAAGCAAGAACAACGGACAGCGTGAAAAATATTATCTATAGAAACGTCTCATGAGTGGCCATTTTATTATAAGAAAAGAGTAGGTTTTTTTTCTAACATGGTTATTTTTCCCCCAAAAGATATAACAATAATAATTATAATTATAATGATATTAATAATATGTGGCATTTACATAGCGTCCTATTCCAGTTAACTAGCTGCTCTAAAGCACTTTACAGTATTATTATTCTTGTCTCAGATCTGTTTCAATCCAGCAAACTCCCAAGAAAGCATGCAACCCGTGTTGTCATTTTAGGTGCAGTGTGTGTGTGTGTGTGTGTGTGTGTGTGTTTAGTGTGTACATAGTAAGAGGCAACAGGCACAGAACATCAACATATCTAAACATCCTTCGAAACCCACCTCCATAAATCTAAATACAACTATACATACATTAATCTAAAAATAAAATGTTCCATACCTCCACATATTGATAAATGTGTGCGTATACCTAAGCATGTGTCTGGTCTACTCATCAGCCTGTGGGAACCAGCTAATTCGCTTTTCGTACGCGACAAATATGTCACGCCCACAGGAAAGCGGCTACATGCAGGCTACGTACAAAAAGCGGAAGCACGTAAAAAACATACCATTTGATACCACAGCTCGCAACAAACAACATGTGCGTGTGGTTCAATGGTGACTTGCTACATACATATCAAACTATTTTGACACCACAGTTTACATTCAACAGTAATTTTCTGTGGTCCAAACGAAACCTGTATATAAAGCATTTCGACACCTCAGATGCTGACCTCAGCTTTATTCTGGGTTCGAATAACTGAATAAATCATACCTATATGAACCATGTATCAATACACGTCCGACTGGTCTGGCGTCGAAGTTCTTCTCTAACCTAAGTGAAAATTCAAGCCCTATATATAGTCTCAGCGTGTTAACAAACATTACAGTTTGTTCATAACAAAGAAAATGTACACTAACTCAGTATGGACTCACTGAAGCGATTTAACTAAAATATAAACAAAGTAGCAATACCGCACAATGGATTATTACTGGAGTAGAACGAAATATCGTCTCAAACCTGAGTAAATACTATGATTTACTCGAACCTAACAGCTAA
Organism: Paralvinella palmiformis; assembly: GCA_025642065.1. Classification (NCBI taxonomy): domain Eukaryota; kingdom Metazoa; phylum Annelida; class Polychaeta; order Terebellida; family Alvinellidae; genus Paralvinella; species Paralvinella palmiformis. The sequence goes on along the minus strand of JAODUP010001421.1, from coordinate 13,671 downwards.
CCATCATACGTTTCCGTTCACCACTAAGGGAACGTTCATTCACGCTTAATTTAACGTCCCTAAGTATATGCAGTTAGGTGTGGTGGGATTTAAATTAAAGCGCCTATCCACTTGATCCATTTGACCCATGGTCGAGAACAGCGGATTTCAGGCAGATCTCCGATACTGCGAATGATACGTCGGGATTGTAATAGCTATACATTAAAAAAAATTCCCATATCAGTGTAATCTAATTACTCATAATATGGGAAAAAACTCTGTCCGCAGCTTAATACCCATGGAGATGCCTGCCGGAGTAACAAACGACTCCAGGAGTATAAATCCATCAAGCAGCATTGTATGAATTAATAGTTCGTTTCGCCAGACCACATAAGAGGACAACAATATAGATTCTACATTATACATAACAAAGCTAATAAACTCAAACATGTTGTAATAACGACATAACTTTCTTACATTGGTGTAATAAGGAATCTGGATGGAAATAGATAAGATGTCTGGCACGGACAATGTGCGTTTTAGGGTACATATAAAGAGGCAACAGGCACAGAACATCAACATATCTAAACATCCTTCGAACCCCACCTCCATAAATCTAAATTCAAATACAATTATACATACATTAATCTAAAATTAAAATCTTCTATACCTCCACATATTGATAAATGTGTGCGTATACCTATACATGTGTCTGGTCTACTCATCAGCCTGTGGGAACCAGCTAATTCGCTTTTCGTACGCGACAAATATGTCACGCCCACAGGAAAGCGACTACATGCAGGCTACGTACAATAAACGGAAGCACGTAAAAAACATACCATTTGATACCACAGCTCGCAGCAAACAACACGTGCGTGTGGTTCATTGGTGACATACTACATACAAATTATAACTATTTTGACACCACAGTTTACATTCACCAGTACTTTTCTGTGGTCCAAAAGAAATCTGTATATAAAACATTTCGACACCTCATATGTTGACGTCAGCTGTATTCTGCGTTCGAATAACTAAATAAATATTATCTATTTGAACCATATATGTCGAAAGTATGTGTGTGCATGTGTGTGGAAGTATTCCGCGATAAAAACCTAAACAGTAATATTTATAGCGAAATGGGATTGTTTTACTACAGACATGTATCATGGTAACAGCTGTTCATCTCAAGTTATGTTCTTATCGTGTTGAACTGCGAAAATAGAGTCTGTAATCTGGATCAAGATAATTAATCAACATCTTATACACATCATCTACCACATCTTAAAGCCATTAAGAAGTCCATGATAGATCCATTCCCACATAGTTGTGGTGCTAAACTAGATAAGATAGAAGATTGTTTGTTCATTTAGACACATCACCTTTACACAGACTTTAACATATATTAGCTTTTTGTCATTTTACCACAAATTCTTTAGCTAAAATATATTCACATTGATAATTGGATTAATTATAATCAAGGTTACACGGGTACGTTTATATGTGACTATGGACACAGAATTATGATTATCACCAAAGAAGGAAAAAAATGAAACATTTTGAAGTTCGAAATACCACAGAGATACTGCATAAATACTAGCAAAAGGCTAATGAAACTAAACTTTTATTTAAAATAAAACCACACTAGCCATTTACTGTAATTTTATCATTAAAAATCGATTAAGTATATATATATATATATATATATATATATATATATACATTACTAATCTTGCTAAGTTTTTCTTTTAGCTCATATGTGTATGCTCACAAACACACACGCACTCACACACAGAAACACACTCTTGCATTTTATATCTATTTCAGTCTATTATATAACATCAAAATGTTGGCGACAGCTATATCATGATATTTAATATATTTACTCTTATGGCGTATTTGATTTATTGACAAATATCATGCTGCGTAATATCCTACTCTGACGACGTTTTATTTTCTACATGTATGGTCCTAGCTTTGTATAACGTGTATGGTCCTAGTTCTGTATAACATGTATGGTCCTAACTCTGTATAGCATGTATGGTCCTAGCTCAGTATCACATGTATGGTCCTAGCTCTGTATAACGTGTATGGTCCTAGACTCTGTATAACATGTATGGTCCTAGCTCTGTATAACATGTATAGTCCTCGCTCCGGGCATTCCGATAACAAAAACTGTTACGCGTCTGCAGGAGCAGCATTAGGTTCAGCTTGTTTAGCTATTCTGTTTTTGTTTTATAGAAACATTTGTTACACTCTATATCATGACATTCGTGGGCCCCCCTATATCTGCATGATCTTTGTCTGAGGCCCGTCTTTGGTCATATTATATGTCTCAATCAATTACAAACAATGTATTCACTCGCGATGCCTTTCTGAGGGTTTGTTTTAGTCTGTCTGTCATAATAACCTTTAAACATTTTTATTAATCTGAATGTATGCAGCAACCAGATGTCGAGATAATGAGAAGTTGTTTTTCTTGAAATATAAAATAACGTCATACTCATTCCAGCCTTTTTTCTTGTAGAGACGTTCCGGGATCCTTCCTTTTACCTTGATAACGCTATGTAGTGACCAATCACCACTAAATGCTACTGGCAAATTGCCCCTACCCACACCTACCTCCGAAAACAAACTTTTATTTTTGTATCTATGTATAATAAAAAGCTTCAAGTTTAGAGGTATGCTGTATTTGTCGTTGTATAAAACTCATTGTAATAATATTAGCGATATTGGTGTAGCTATATTATATTAAGTTAAAGTCATATTTTAAAAGGTAAAATAAGTTTCAATAACAGGTGGTGTTACCTTATCCTATAACCTATATTAGGTTTTATAAGTGTACTGTTTGATCAATGTATTAATTATAAGATTTAAGCGTTTTAAATACTTTAATACTTTCGTTTAATGTAACGCAAGACTGAATGGTGTACCGAATGACTTATGTCGTGATACATAATTGTTGACGATTTTGATTAAATTATGATGACGTACATAACTATAACGGTTATGTGCTTTAAACCTTTATTTTCCTCATTATTTAATAGCCTGTAAGGTGGAGCTTATTAAGTCCGTTACGTCAAATTCTCCACACATATAGGTGATATTTGTCAGTTAATAATACACGGATTGAGTCAGTTTGCTCCAAGTCTCCCATCAAACTAGAACCACATTTAGAGCTCGTTTCTTTGCTCACTGAACAGTTTTCTTTACTAAAGTGTTTTCACCAAACTCTTATGCAGCTTCTCTCTCAGTGTTCATTTCTTATGTTATGATCCATATCTCTCATCATCTGACCGAATAAGCTTGAAAATCTTAGGATCAATTATGGACAATCTTCCGAATTTATGGAGCACAAATAGGGATATTTTAGACAACTAAACATGTTCAGTGTGGAGTCTGTCAGAACGGTAAGCAACATCTGTTCTTCCACTTTTATATAAAACCTTCTGATAAAAGTAAGACAATAAATTAAAAAAAAAACTTATCAATTTATCACGGTTTATTATATTCCGTGGAAATTTATTAATAAGAGAGTAATAAATTATCTGCAGTAATTTATTTGTGATCCTTTCTAAGTCGGATATTTGTTTATTTTATTTTATTATCTGTTAACAATACTCAGAAATTAGTTTTCTTTGATATTACCAGAATGTTATTATACTTAAAACTATTTCTGTCAATATTCACATTTTGGAGAGAATTAAGACTGTATAATATTTAAATTAGTTTTGTATACTTAATGCCGGCTCTGGCTTAAGACTTCCATATAATCCTACCAGTACTGAGAGCTAATATATATATATATATATATATATATATATATATATATATATATATATATATATATATATAATATAAACAATTAAACTACACACAAATTCGATAATCTACATAATATAACCAATATAACATAAAATCTCCAGCTTAATGATATTTACTGTTGATACTATAACATAATACATGATGGGGTGTTTATTATTACCTCGCTGTATCTAAAATAATGTCTGCATTATTTCCAAAGGTCATATATTATATCAAGTACACTCTCGATGGTTAATAACTGCAGTTGTTAGTGGTTATTTAAGGCTGAATACATTGAACAGTAATAGAGTTTATCAACCATAATCATAGAATTATAATCCTTACAAATTAATGGAAGTATGCAAGTCAATAATAAACAATAATGGCTCAGGTACCTTTTGTTACTGAGATGTCTGTGTATTTTATACACATGTCTAGCGTTTTATAAAACTTATTTCGATAGTCTCTATCTTTCACTAGGAATTAGGTCAAAACAATCGGGAAAAAGTTGCATCTGTAATTTTCGGTGTGTCGTTGTTTATCTTATTACAATAACTTGACCTTGACAATAATTATCAGAATTAGTACATAAATGATCAGATAAAATATGTAATTAATATATTTCCTCTCTGGGTGAATCTAGGTGATTTAAACATTTACATTTAAACGTCTTTACTATCTCAAACTAGTTATTATGGTTTATTTCTTAGTTTCAGCCAACAATCCAATATACTGCCATTATTTGTCATTCTCCAATCAGCAAGAGCTATTCACCTATCGTATTACATAGAAGATGGGAGAATCAAAGTATATATCGCTGACACTTTATTAGCTGAGACACTTAATGGACTAAATATAAAAAGATAAGATATTAGCGTGTTTATCTTTATCTATCGATTTCCCGTTTGGTGGCGCCTAACAAGGTCGATTCCCCTTCCCCTGTCCTATATTATCACCTTGAGCAGTTTCTCCCTGTTACACCACGCCATCTTGGTAAATAATTATCTTCTCAGTAATAAGGTTACTCATCCGAGATTCTGTTATTTTAAAGTTTAGTACATAAAAGACGGCTAAAAGGGGGGGGGATACAAAAATGGAGATAATCGTGATAATGAACTGTTATCTTATAAGCAATTAATCAACTTTATTGTTATTAAAATGTAGTCTTCTGGACGTAGCAAGCTTCCGACATAACTAGATCGACAATGTAACATCGATGTTTGGTGTCTATAATCAACAATTTGATCAATTCGACCAGCAACAGCAATATTTTAGTCAATAGTAAAGGTCAAAGGTAACCTGCATTTTATCCAATAGTATTGCTATTCCAAGCTTAATGTTAAATAAAACTCTTTCTGTTCTATTTCTCCAAGGAAAATGGCATCGTCACTTGTTCAAATAAATAACCTTCCTTGGTACTGCATTAAACATCTTTCTTATATCCACGAAAGTGTATTGATATAACAGCTTCATGATGTGTGCTACAGGTTTTCTCTTAGTTATCGTCATCATTATTAGCATCATCATCATCATCATCAGTAGCATCATAAAAATGATGATGATCATCATCATAATCGTTATCACCAGAATCATCATTACCATCACATAACTTGATGACATAAGCATTGGTAAATATCGAACTCGTGGTACAAAACTAGACATATAGTTTCTAACATTCGACGGTCAGCAAAACCTTTGTCAGCTAACTTCTGACGTGCCCTCAATGTCACAGGTGCTAATACCGTGCCTTTAAAGTGCATTACCAGATCTCAAAAGCATTGATCCATAAATTTAAACGGTCCGAATAGGACAATTAGTTTTCTTGATTTATTTGAGTACAGAGAAAATCTCCGTAGCTTGCACTTAGAAGCTATTCCGATTAAAGATTAGCTTCTGTTTCACCATTACATGTATAATATCAGCGAAATTTGGAAACCTAGATATATTAACTAAGTTATTTCATCAGAGTATTGTTGATATACTTTATTTACCTAAACTGTATATATGTGTGTGTGTGTGTGTGTTTAGTGTGTGTGTGTGTGTGTGTGTGTGTGTGTGTGTGTGTGTGTGTGTGTGTGTGTGTGTGTGTGTGTGTGTGTGTGTGTGTGTGTGTGTGTGTGTGTGTGTGTGTGTGTGTGTGTGTGTGTGTGTGTGTAGTAATCTATCTGGTATATATTGTTGGATTAGATACAGTGGTGATGTTCCACTCAATACTTTAAATGTGTGAAACAGGATCTTGTACATGATCTGAAACGTACATGAATCTAATGCAGCTGGAACAAAACTGCTGTTGTATATTCCCTTTTGCGATTACAGATCACCAGACGTTCAGCACAGTTCTGCACTTGCTGGAGGCGCCTTGTCAGTGAGAGGATGCTAATATAATAATAATAGTAATAATAATAATAATTTTAAAAACGCCCTTACTACCATAATCCATTCAAAGACGCTGTGCAAATTATATGTAATATAATAATAAACCAAATAATACGTCTGTAAATATCCATTGCCATTGTCCAGTTATAAGGCTTGGACGAAAGTCTTTCATGTCTCATAATTTATGTACTTACGAATAAGTCCTATATGTTTATTTGATAATAACAAGACTTATATATATAATTCTCTTGCTTCTCCATTGCTAGGGGATTGTCCAATATGAGCCCTAAATGTATCACAGACATGGAAGAATTTATATAACTGGATCGTATGAAAATAGGTAGATTACCTATCACCGGGGATGCGTTTAATGCGGAATGTCGAGGTCTCGAATATTCTTTGAACCTATAACGATGTTAACGTCTAAACGAACATCGCAATAAAGAGGACGTTATATAATTATGACATATTTGTTCTGTACCTAAGAATAGATCTGTTTCCCCTTTTTCTATCACAGTTTATATACTATATATATAATATATATATATATATATATATATATATATATATATATATATATATATATATATATACCATAGAAAGTGTTATTTTAAAGTATTCTGGAAAGTAATGACAAACAGATTAACTGCTGCTTGTACTGATAAGAGTGAGTGAGTGAGTGAGTGAGTGAGTGAGTGAGTGAGTGAGTGAGTGAGTGAGTGAATGAGTGAGAAACTGTTTAATTTATGAACATCAGTTTTTCATTGATTATGCTTGTTTTCAATCTGCAGCTTTATTTGTTTATTTTCTATTTATACAGAAACATTTAAGAGAACATGATGAAATACCAATAGATCCTTTCTCATAGATCTATTGAAATTAATATAATATATATATATATATATATATATATATATATATATATATATACGAGAGGGAGCAAGAGAGAGAGAGAGAGAGAGGAGAGAGGGGAGGAGAGAGAGGGGGAAAGAGAAGAGAGAGAGAGAGAGAGAGAGAGAGAGAGCTTTATCTTAATTTATTGCAAATATTTTCACATCTAATATTCATAATTATAATTACATAGGGATTTACCTGTTATTCAGATTGATAGATACACACCAGACATTGCTTCGTTAATTTCGAACTCGCAAGTTGTTACTAATATAGTTCCTACGAGCAAATTCCATAATCTCTGAACGTTTTGTTTCCATCAAAGATTCCATGATCCTGTTGCTGGAAAATGTGTTATTTAATTTCCCTTTATATTGATGAGACATGAGTGACAAATGAAGCCGACCATTTCTAGTGTATCTCCTATATAAAAGAAAATGAATTATCTTCATCGACGACGGGATGAATATAGAAATACCGAGACAGAATATGGTACTAACGCCTCACATTTGTAATTCAGTGACACTGCAAAAGCATTGAATCTCGTCATTCTGTCAAATGATTAGCCATACTCTTATACGTCAAAACTAATAAACTCTTGCCCCATAAAGTATAGCTTTACTTGGAGGGATAGATCTTCAAACTATAACCTCTAATTAAAGATAAAACACAGACACATCTTCTTCAATAAGCATCTACAAATACCTTTATTATTAGGTCACACTAGCTTTGAATCGGAACTAAATATAACGTTGTCCTAGTACCATTAGTTTTACGCTCCTACAAAATGCTAAATGGAAGATTGTGAACGTGAAATATTTTCAGTATATCTTCATTTGAGAAATAAGTTGGCAATGTTCCATTCGTTTCATGTGTTTATCCTTTTTTAATTAAATAACCATCCCTTTGAATCGTGAATTCTAACCTAACATAATTCACTAATAGAAGTTAGATAGATGTCGCATCATCCATATCTATAGAAAAGATGTATGGAAGATATATTAGCATTAGACTAAATCCATATTACAACAAACCCTGTTTAATCCGATAAACTTAATAACTTTTTCTAATATAACAATATTAGACAGGGGACTTTATTAGACGAAATATGGTTCAATACTCATTTATGTTAGCAGAAAAATAAAAGATGAGCATGTGATATATATACATGAGTGTCTGTTTTAATAACGAACAACTCAAAGAAGACACATTCTTATTGCTCTGTGTAGCACTCATGAATGTGTTTCTCAGAAAGGTCCATTGTCAGTTATATCATTGTGGCATGTGAGCTTTAAATGAATTTCATGGGATACTTATTATGTTTTCTATCGTGTTTATATGACAAACTACTACTACAAGTTCTACTACTTCTAATATTACAACCTAATAATAATAATAATAATAATAATAATAATAATGCATATTAAATACTAAAACAGACGTTCCACAGAGAAGATATTCATATGAAAAAAAGTATTCGTTTTACATAAAAAGATTCAATATTATTATTTTGAATGAGTAGACAATATATGAATATGAATATATATATATATATATATATGTGTGTGTGTGTGTGTGTGTGTGTGTGTGTGTGTGTGTGTGTGTGTGTGTGTGTGTGTGTGTGTGTGTGTGTGTTTTCTTTTCCAAAATGTTTTGTATATTGCTTCTTCTTTGTCAGGTAAGAAAGGTTGTCTAGACACCACATGACTTGTTCTGTGGGTATATTATTTTTAGTACTCGTTTTACAACCACCAAAAAGCTAATTATGTACTTCAATCATGAAATCGGTGATAAGTCATGTACTTTTACGACTCTGGTAGATAAATATATGACATGTTATATTTATCTTCTAGTCCCCGTGTCTGTTATCCACAAAATTCTAACTGACAACAAGAACACGAAAACATGGAATAAATAACATTCATGGATGGTTATAATAGATAATTATATTCACATTATCAAAACATAACATTATATATTCATCCTTATCATCTGTGGAATATATTATTAATTTAAAATAGAACAAACAACATAAACTGGATCTCTAGGAATCTTGATTTCTGTGTAAGTCTTTATAAACATATGTCATAGGTTGAATAACTTTAATATAATTACTGACGTTAATTACTGGCACGGATTTTGGTGCAGGTGTAAAACATCATGTCGTATACAATATAACACAACTACAAGATTGAGTATGTCCTTTATCATTATATACTAAATAATAATTATGGATATAAGTATGTTTTGTTTGTTATTGTAGAAGTGGCTGATTTTGATGCTATTCTTGTTTTTGTCATAATCGTTGTTATTATTTATAATTATATGTAAATATCACATCACTTATAAACATTTACTTGCAGAGAGACTCGCAATCTGTTTTTAGTAAGTTTAGTTTCTAAGAAAAACACTTGAGTCGGGGATGTTTCATTCTCGGTAGTTCTAATCATCCTATTTATATATGAGGTATTCGTTCGGCCATTAGTACCTAATAGTTTCATAGATTAGTTTAAGAATATCCCCCTCTCCCTCATCATTTGCTAAAAGTACGAACTATACCAGGCTTCAATGAATCACTCATAACTGTTATCAAGTACCAGTTGAGTATCGTTTTATTACAAAGACATTAAAGAGAGTTAAATCAATAATATTTCCACTTGAACAATTCTATGGATCGGTTCTCAGTTTACACTAAGTTATGTACTTTTAACACATAAATAACAGTGATTTGTTCACTTAAATATCAGAATTATTTCCTGTTACGAAACAAGCCCCTTCTTAATCAGTTCTATGACAAAACATTATAATATGAAGAAGCCTATATAAGACAATAAACGCGAAATTGAATGGTTCTTCTAAAGATTACGACCAGGGATTGGATATTATCACGGAACTAGAAACTCAACAAACTGTTTGGTTAGGATCAGTTAAATAAATTTCCACATAGAATCGTACATATATACGTCAGTCAACATTATTCATACACATGCACACACACACATATATACACACACATATATATATATATATATATATATATATATAAGCGCGTATATATACACTCAAATATATACACATATCCAAGGAACCTCAATGATTAAAACTCAAAAGTGCGTGTATGCATGTGTATTTAGCTGTGTATGCGTGTGTATATCATTGTGTGTAAAAGGGGAACTTAATTTAGAGAATTCTCTTTGTTCATAGGATGATAAGCATTAGAATGTCAAAAACTCGACCAATCTCAATAGACAACTAGAAATAGCATAAGTTAATTTTGAGGTGTGATTTAAAAATGTGGAGTGACTGTGGGATATGAAAAATTATCTAAATACGCTTTCGCTTAGACTTTAAATACAAATTAGACTTTAAAAATTGTAGATAATAATATATACGTTCTTCTCTGTCATATGTGATATAATAGATGGTTGATTTATTGTTCAGTCGGAATCAAGCCTTGGTGTTGAATCTATCAATTATAATATCATACACCAGCATCCAATATTATTGTTTTATGAACATATGAGTGAAATATTCAATACAGTCTAGTTTTAAGATGAAACGTAATTGTGTCAGTCAGTAGGTAGAATAATTATATATATATATATATATATATATATATATATATATATATATATATATCATCATCATCATCATCATCAATCAGTGAAACTATCGGTGCTGCGACTTGAACAAGCATATGGGCATATTAGACCATTAAATCAACTCATAAATGACAGATAAAGATCCAGGAAATGGTCGCCAGTCTCTTTGAAGACAAATCTTCTTGAAAAGAAAGCATTCCAGCAGAGTTCAAATAAGATGATAGACCAGGCAATATACAAAGGCTATAACAACTATCTTATCTGGCTATATGGCACACTTTTTATCTCTATATTCCTATATCAGTATGAGACCTGAACGCTGACACCAAAAGGATCATCGAGACATTTGAAATGTAATTTAATATTATAGTAATGTAATGTTATAGGAGGCTACTGCATATCCCCCACAAAAACAGCAAAGCCAACTATATTTTGTATAATATGCCTGTTGATGTGCTAGCAATCTGGAGCCTCTATTATCAGTTATAAAACACCGATTTTCTCTTCTGACTTTTGACATATCTTCTGTAAGAACTCTTTGAGGCAATGCCTGATGGATAATAGCATTAAAAAAAACATAAGAAAGATTGACACAAGAAAGCTTGGGCGGAATTGACTACGATGGTCTGGAAAGACGGCATCTTCATATTCATAACATACAGTGGATGACAGGAACAGATAGCATACACTAACAGGTCAAGTCTATGATGTGACACCATGTGACCATCTATGTCATTGAATGATGATGATTGAGTTTATTTGTTCTTTAGTAAAAGATAAAACATTCCAACCTTATATATCAGATATAGCAATGATTACGGCAACGTTCGTTTGTCGATATTTAAAATAAAGCAGGTTTTTAGTTTATCATTCACTTAAGCTAAGTAAAACATAGAAGTTTACATGTAAACAATTTATTTTTTATCAGTAATGAAAACTTCTAGCATACATACCGATATATTGAACTAATAGAACTAATGTCAGAATTAAAAAAAATGGCTTTGGAATTTTAGGATTCCAGAAACATTGTTTGGAATTAGATCAACGTCTATCTTAGAATTTATCATGATAAAATATGGTAATTAATAAGATCTATTTATAAATAATGGTACATGTTTTTGTGTAAATAACTGGGATTTACTGGAACTTACGTAGTTTACTACTCCTCTGTGATGCCTGGGATTTGTTTTGGTGTGTGTACAATTATTTTAAATTGAGATTTTAGAAATGTAATATATATATATATATATATATATATATATATATATATATATATAATAAACTATACTAGAAGCTTTCTTCCATAAACAATTCCAGAAATCATTCACATCATTAGAAAGGTCATCGACATTGATCGTCATCTTGCTACTTTTTCTAATTGACTAAATACACAGAAATATCTGGCGTAAACTTTATTTTGTTCTGGAACTGTTATCGGGAAATTAATTATACTTGGAGATATAAGTAAAGTCATAAATTATGGTTATCACTCTTAAACATAGAAATATGATTCTACTGGCGATATAATATATCTACATTTAAAATTGAACCTCAAACAAGGAAGTAAGGAAAGTTAATATATATATATATATATATATATATATATATATATATATATATGTGTGTGTGTATGTGTATGTGTGTGTATGTATGTGTGTGGGCGCGCGCACGTGTGTCTGTGTGTGTGTGTATGTGTTTATGTGTGTATGTGTGTGTGTGCGCGCGCGCGCGTGTGTGTGAATGTATGTATGTATGTATGTGTGTGTGTGTGTGTGTGTGTGTGTGTGTGTGTGTGTGTGTGTGTGTGTGTGTGTGTGTGTGTGTGTGTGTGTGTGTGTGTGTGTGTGTGTGTGTGTGTGTGTGTGTGTGTGTGTGTGTGTGTGTGTGTGTGTGTGTGTGTTTTTTAGCTGTGTATAATAAGGCACAGGCACAGAGAATCTCGATCCATGAATTCAAACTCTGGACGTTTCTTCAGGGGACTGAATCCAGAGTGGCGACTTTTCTTGCTGAGACATGTGTAATGTCTCACCAGTACCGTTATTGTGGAACCTTCAACAACCATATAATCCAAGATTCGTGATGAATCAACACCCGTTGTTTCTAAACTGTTTGTAATCTACATCAAGATTCTTCTACAAATAGTTGCTGGTACATTTAGTACAACTTCTTGTTTTAAAGTTATCCACATTATCAATATATATTTAACTATCACTGTACAAAATAAATAAACAAGGCACGAAGGCTTGTTACCTGAGGATATAGTCATATTGTTGACTACACGAGGGAAGAGAATATCAAACGAACATTGTCAATGTCTTAACGTACAACAAGAATAAGATAATTAGAAGAAGATTACTTATCAAGATGTCTTTGTGGCTATCTATAGTCCATACCTTGTCATCCCTATTCATCACTCTATATAGCTATTAATATACCATCAAAGACATATTTTGCTACCAGATCAAATACGTCCTTATCACACAATTATTATAAATCAGATAAGTATAACAAGATAACGAAACACGTTATTTCTTTGTGACAGATTTCGCTTCTTGTTAACAGATGTAAGCGTGTCAGACATAGGAACTGGGTGTCAACATACTATTTTCATCGAAAATATAACCCATTAGCTATTTCAGTATTTCATCACCATGTAAAGTTACTTATCAGACCATCGAAGTATTTCAGTTACAGAAACTGGTAAATTACTAAGTTAATTAGAAACAGTTATTTAATATAAACATGACGTACATTTGTCTCAATATTGTTACTAATAAGTTAGGAAGTCATTACGACTTGTCTCATATAAGAACTTTGAGTTTATTTAGTAACTTTAGTAACATTAAATTGTATCAAACGATTCTTTTTCTGTATATATATTCTATCTATAGTCATCCTAATGTTCACTTCAATGAAAACATGACGTGTCTGTCAGAACTAAACTTTCGTGTTATTAACATAATTAAGTCATACTATCTGATTACATCTTTCAATCTCATGTGAAAGTTTTCAATATAAATAC
>JAODUP010000141.1:1015000-1177066 GCA_025642065.1 Paralvinella palmiformis | reverse complement strand
CACTTATTTATTAGTTATCTACCATAAAATGATTGATACTTGGTAAAGTATTTCTCGCTTTTGTGAAGTGTCATTCAGTAAAGTATTTTGTGTGTTTCGTGTAAGTGACATGAAAACTTACATACACAATTCTGTGTGAAAATTAGGTAACAGTAATTAATTACGTTCAATGGATTATTTTGTTTATTTTTAAGAAGGTGGCATACAAATTTGTATTTATAAAATATGACAGAAAAGGGAAATTTATTTTAATTAGGTTTTTAATGACAGAACTTGGTGGCTATGTGTTTTAGTAATGCTTTGCACCTATACTGGCAGCATGTGTTGTATGCTCCCTTGGGAGTAGCGATGTGTGCTGGATTGGAACAGGTCTAAGTCATGGATAATAATACTTAAATGTGCTGTAGACCAGCTATATCAGGCACTATTTAAATATTACATATTATTAATCACTTAACTGTAGTTAACCGATGTTATAACTAATTCAGTTCTCTTTCTTTTATGTGTTAAAACTTTCTGTTCATTAAATTAGCATTTTCCAGAGTGTTTTATGAATTTCCCCTTTACAAAAAGTAAATTAATTTACTTATTACATAATTAATAAGAGAAATATTCCTTCTATTGGGTGTTTACTGAACTTATTCACACTTCTTTTGCTGAAAGTTTCATTTATTTACTTTATGTATTAGTTTCTGATCACAGTTTTTGACTGGGCTTAATGCTAAACCATAGAAGAAAATTTCCTAAAAATGCTAAGTTCTGTTAATTGGCCACAGTTTCTTTAATCTTCGAGGTACAGCTATAAAATTGGAATCAGACTTTCTCCTTTTACTTACTCCATTTGATTACATTAAATGAACTGTTTGGTGACTGTGGATGAATAATATTTCCCTAACTGAATCCTCGGCCCATTTAGCTTACCTTGTGCAGAAAAGTGGCCGTAAAACATCAATCAGCCTAACTGAATCATGGCAAAGTTTTTTGATATGCAACAGTTTACCAAAACAAGCATATCTATGCTACGGTATCATAATGCATATTAGACTATGTAGCAATATAGTAAAATGATAATGGTATCAGGACATTTCGTGCGCGAATCAGTTTATACGAATATCATACTGTGCCAAATTTATGTTTAATTAAAACCTACTATCTTTTCTCACAAAATAAGGTGTTATTTAATAAGAGAAATAGTTGATGGAAATGTTGTGTATGCTCCAAAAGTTAATAATTGTGGGGGAAGATTAATATTTTTATTTGCATCGAAATGAAATAGGTGTGATTCTAGGTTGTACCACCAAGGTCATATCACTTCATACCATGTAACCAACCATTTCTAATCTATTTGAGTAATATTTCATTTAGTTCCTCCACTGGTATAGCTTCCATGTTCCTTAAGACACACAAGCCCCCTCACCATTGGCAAGGCACCAGCACATTTACTTCTGTTATATTGAATTATCTGTGCATTTCATTAAAATTAAGTCATTTTTGACATATTGACAGGCACACAGTGAGGTTGACAGTGATATATTTCAAACATTAAAAAGGGTGTTGAAAATTGTCTATTTCTTGCACTTGGGGATGAGCTTTATCTGCATACACACTCATGTACAAGTCATGCCATTTTGTTTAGTAATGGAATAAGGAAGTAGAATAGAAGCTTGTTGCATGCTAACTGACTGTTGATATGGCAGTGGCAACCTTCCACATTGTGATTTCTCCTGAATGACTTTAATCTAACCACACCAGACTGCCTGAATGAGGTAAAACACAAACACTGACTGAATATTCTGGAGATGTCATTTGCAATATGTAGACTATAAGAATAATATGTTGGTGATAATGTGTAGGAAACAATCATAAGTTATTGCTATATAATAGCATTATGTCCTTAAAACTGCCTTCACCTTAACTATGTAAAGCGTAGACTTGTTTTTATTCTGCCACAGTCAGGGAATGTGAAATATATTATTAAGGTTTGAACTGGTATGACCAAATGTACGAACTAGTGTGACCCGGTGGTATGAATTGGTTTTGGATTCAAAATGACTGAAATGCCTGGTGTTGTGCAAAAACACATATTGTGCCAATACAATAAACATTCAAATAGCTTACCAAGGAGTAGTGAATAAATCATTGTATTGTTAAACTTCATTAATGTGGTATTAATGTCAGTTGAGGAGAGCACTCAATAGGGTTGTTGACGTTTTTGTGATTCAGGTCAGGATGATGTATCCAAGGAGATGGAGGCCACATGGTCCAATGCTGATGTGTCATCACTGTGTGAAGAGAATGGCTGTGTGGCCCTGCGTCTTCAAGCTAACAGGTCAGGGTTAATTAATATATTTGTCCCTCTAGAGCACACTCCCTGGTGTGTTACTTCATCTATACAAGACAAGCATCAGGGCTAAACAGATTGCTCCCTCCACTATTTAGTGCACATGCACTTTCAGTATGTTTAACAATTAAATGGAATCCTGTTTCATCTAGTTGATTAGAACAATGCACTACAAACCCGAAGCTCGTACCTGTGCTCCTGGGCTTTGGTTCCCATGGCAGAAGCACCTCAATCATATATCCGTGTCCGACCAATGGTGGGGCTAAGCAATACAATTCAACCCTTTCATCTAGTATAAAGAATCAGAATGATTCATGAATTTTTTTAAATACATCAAGAATTTACTTTGCCAATCAATTGTTAATATGTCTAGTATTTTCAAAAATACTTTTTGTTTTTACCATCTTCGAACAGTTTACTGTAGGACTAGAATTTTCATTCTCGCAAATCCATTTTGGGAGAATTAAAAGAATCAACTTGGATTCACATTAGATTCCAGCTTTTAAAAATCCCAGGTCATTGTCAGATTCATTAATGTCAATTTCATCATCTGTAAATGGAGTTGTGGAAGGTTCTGCCTGATACACAGCTGATTCCCAAATTTTTAGTAGTTTATGGTGAATATTCAGTGAATTTTGTGTGAATCAAAGGTGATTCGCCTGACAAAAAATTACACGAGCCAATTTTTAGATTTGCGTAGAAATTCTAGCCCTAAATTCACTGATTTTTGATGTTATACAATTACAAATCTACTTTATTATTACTTATTATTATTCCATTTCATGGGGATTATTTAATTAATTTATATCAGATTATAAGATGGCCGAACAACAAGATACGCATTAAAATTCAACAAATTGTGATTAATGAATTATCTAAATATTAAACCTGTAATGTTTGTTGTTTTTACAGTGATACCTGTGCCCAGTTCTCGATGATCTGTATCCTTTTGCATCAGCGAACAGTGTTATTTAACTGATGGTGATGCGATGGCGATGTTTGTGGGAAGTCAGCTACCAAGCCAAACATCTGATAACATGTTAAATAAATCTGTCAAACCTGCTCATTACTATCAGCCTATACACTTCAGTATTAATAACCAGTTTGTGAGCTGTTTGACCTGGATTATGTATAAACGCACTCAACCAATAATAATACTACTCAGTTTATATGTACCTTGAGCCATTTTCCATTAATTATTTTACTTAATTATGGCTTTTCAAAATATACAATAACTGCACAGTGAACATTTCCCCCAAAAAATATGTTGATATAAACATGTTTTACAGTCCTTTATGATCACATTCTGGGTAAAAGTGGCATTGCTGTGGTCGAGCCTTATAAGACTACATTACTTTTGTTTGAAAACCGTCATGTGTAATTTAGGAAAAGGTCCATTTTGACAAGTTTTTCAGTTACATATTTTATAGAATATGTTTTGAATTATGTTCCTATTGTGATTAGCTAGAAGTTCCATGTGGGTAGTTGAACATGATACAACTGAATTGATCATGATTATGCATGTTTTTATCACATGCTTGTCCCAACTGTAGTGTATAAGGATGTTCTGGTACTGGTAGTTGGCTCTGATTACAGCATAAACAACATTTACATTTGTCTTTCATTACAACAACATGGATTAAGGACACAAAAACAGGTGTGTGGTGGCCCAAATGAATAAAAATATACAAAAACCATGTCATCCTCTAATTGGGAAATTAGAGCATATTTAATTATTTATGTTTATCATGATAAATTGTACGGAGAACACTGATTCTTACCTAGACAACGTTTTACAGGTAAACCCTATTTACTGCAATCTTAACTGGAAGCTGTCAGTGTTTCAATCGAGGAATCGGTGTACCGGGAAAGATCTTATGTCACTTAGTTGTGTGTATTGGGGGATTTCTTTCTACAACTCAGTATGACTAGTACGAGTCATGCTATTGTCATGTGCAGACACTGCAGGAGCGTAGAATCATGTGTGCATTACTAGAAACTTAATGTGTATATAACAACATTATTAAGTACATTATTAATTTTCTGATAACTGTTTTATATGAAAAGTTTGATCTCAGCTTAACTGACTGACTAAGATCCTGTTGTCTGTGTACCATCGACGTTCTTCATAGGAGAGAATGGTGTCCCGTTAGAGGTGACTGGAGGAAGTGTTAAACCATCAGACTTTGTACAGAAAATCAAACAAGTTCTCCAAGTAAGTTATTGAAGATTGATATTTCATCATCTTAATGTAGCTTATTTAACCCCGAAATAGATCACCGCTACACAACTGAGATTGTAATTTATATAACAATATATGTACCTGCAAGAAATAAATCTATACAGGTTGTTAATTAGAGTTGGCATGGTGCGTGCACATGCGAAATGATCAGGCTGTGGATGATCCAGGTCCAGACTGCTATTTGTATGTGGGAATCCTATGTAGTTCCAATGGGTGCACTGATAGCCCAGTGGGTATAACACTGTGCTTCAAAGTTGCAGGTCAAATATCTGTATTTGTGGGACGTCTCCTTATGGAGTTAACTGCCTGATTGGCGATTTGTTCCAGGTATGACCAGCACTAACGATAAACAAAGCGCTTACTCTATTGTGAGTTTAGCTGTGCAAATCTAGGGACATTCTCAGATGACGTAATACCTTAAATGATGTCAAGAGTCATGTTTAATAATGCATCGATTTTAGTTACAGAGATTCCTCGTTATAATTTATTGATTGGTCTACTTTTCATACTATGTAATAGGGAGTGATTGAGTTCTGTTCACTGGGTTAAATAGAGATAATTTCCTTTTAAATGGGATCACTTATAGCATAAAATATGGATATAATCTAGTTATCATCTAGTTTGCCCAGAGTCCCATTTAATTATGTGGTAATTAGTGCTGCCTATAACAAATCATTTAAATAATCCACAGAGAAAAGAAAGAATTTACATTGTGTACACAATACCTTAATATTTCCCATGTTATTGACTCTTCCTACAATGAAGTTCATAGTTTGATTTCATATTTTAGAACTTAAAAGTATGATTGTTTTTGCTTGTAATACCATCATGTAAAGCAGTTGTAATTGGTGATTAATGGCATGTGTTTGTTGGCACTGTTTTATGATGGTTATAATTAGGCACATCATAGTCCACTGATTTAGATCTAATTAGCAGTTATTAAAAATGTATTGTGCAGCAGCTTCAAATTTTATGCAGTTGGTTATACCATGCTTGATTTTCCTCAAATCTTGGCACTGTGGTTGAAGCATCTCTTTTAAGAAACGTGGTGGCTACTGTTCTCTGGCACGTGGGTTCTTTTTTTTAAGAGTATTTAATCTTTTATTTTGCTATGCCTATATTTAGCCCATTAGGTGCACAGAAGTTGCTGTAAACAACAGCACCTCATATCTTTTATAATGGAGATTTTTATGGAGATTTAAATCCTTCTCGTCCGTTCATCTTAGTTCTAGAGAGAAAGACATAAAAGTGGCCATAAAACATCAATCATCATCTTGTTGTATGTGCACCTGTGTCATCTTTATGTTACCTTTTGTAGCTTCATAAAGCCCAGCTTGACGGAGATAAAGTCAAAACTGTTGGTGAAACTTCTGGTCCAAGTTATCCAGCTACCACACCTGAGGGGGCAGCACCATCTAGTTCTAATCCAGAAACATCACAGGCATCAGATCAGGTAACTTTGACTACACACATATGAACATTATACCTGGATAATACTTTCCACATATATACTCGTATATAAGATGAGTTGTATTTTGAGTCACTTCAAAGGGAATTTCATCAAACCTGTCTATAGGATATGAGTGATAAATGATCATTTATCATGGGAAAATTGTAGCTAAAAATGTTAATTTCCTCCTTTTTCCCATTCATATGTAGATTTGAACAATGTTAAACCAAAAGACATAGCACATTGAAATTGATGCATTGTTAGATCAGCTAATTGGCTTAGGAAACAAATTAAATATACTCTTTACTTGTGGTAATGGTAGCGCATTGGATCACAGATGACCAACCATCTTTGATTTTGCTTCATTACCTTTGGAGGTCGCTCAGCCCATTTAGCTTACCTTGCGCACAAAAGTGGCTGTAAAACATCAATCACCAATCAATCTCCTTGTGGTGATTGATGGTTTTTGTTACCAAAATACCTAGTCATGTGATGCCCTGTGCTAATTTGTCCTGACTTGATGTAGAATTAACTGATGGCTAGTTTACGTGTGAATTGTTCACTGACTAATTACATAAAAAATATGATGTAATACATTTGTGCCGGGATAATTTTCTGTGAAGTAAAATACATCAGTGTTGAGACAGTTATTGGTGTAGATTTCTTACATTATCACCCAAGATAGTTTGGTGTGTTCACAATATATTCCTGATAGATGTTTTTTTCCCTTCGGTCTTCCTCTTGTATAAGGTAAATAACCGTATGTGTATTAGATTGTAGGATTATTTCCTCGAATTGTACATGAGTATATATGGTAATTAGTGTATGTAGTCATTACATATTTAAATGATAATTTATTATATGTGCTGTAAATCCAAATATAGAATACTTGTTATTTGCAAGCTTTATGAAGCAGTCCGGTTAGCAAGAAATGTGCACATCATAAAATTTGTTAGTGTATTTCCTAGTTTGTATAAAGGTACATTTGTTTATGTTTTAGTCCCAATCAGCAGCAGCAGCTACAGATACTCAAGTAACAGATGATGATGCTAGTTCAAGTAAACCGTTAGATGACAAAGTGGAACGGTAATATTTCCAATAGCGAGCTTCGTATGTATGCACATGTGTATTTTCTATGTTTTCATGAATGTGTTATTCATTCTGATTATCAGGGTAATGTTTTTAAACTTTAGAACATGGGATGTTTAGCACATATTTGTAAACTTGCTTCAATTGTCAGCTTTGGAAGGTAAATAATATTCAGTACTGTCAGATTGGAGATGGTATATGAACATCGGCATTAGCTTTTATAAATTATGTCATTGCTTATGTATGAGTGCTAATATAAATGAACAAGAATGTAGGTTAAGATGCTGGGAGGATCGAATAGTAAATAAGATAGGATTATATAATAAATAAGCGACTGCAATCATGAAATACTTGCAGTGAATGTGTGTGTGTGTCAGTAATGTTATATGGTAAGGTACTGAAGATGAATATAACTATTTGAGCTTATTTTGCAAAGCTCAGATTTTTTATATCAAGGACAATTTTAGAATTGTCTTTTATTTTAATCATTCATTGCAGTTCAGTGTTTAAATAACATGGCATAATTTAAATAGATGTGCATGAACAAGACATGGCGTGAAGTTATACTAGTCATATTCACGCATGAAGTATTTGACATTGTTCATCATTTTTAAATATTTGTTGTCTTGCATGCTGGCACAGTTTCATCACTTTCTGGTCTACCTAGTGCCACAAAACTAATCTGTGTTCTGCCTGTGAAGCAGAGTTCCTTGTTCTCCTAGGGCAAGACGACTTCTGGCCAAGAAACAGGCCGAGAAGGCTGAAAAGGCCAAGGAAGAGCAACGACTTAAAGAGCTAGAGAGGCGCAAAATGGGCCAAGAAGTGGTGAAGCTAAAACAGTGGCAGAAGGACCAACACAAGAAGGAAGAGATGGATGAGTGGAAGAAGGAGAAAGAGGAACAGAAGAGAGAGAAGGAGCGAGTCCTCAGAGAGCTGGCCAGAGACAGGTAGGAAAATGATATGTTGTGGCTTGGCATCTGGATGCTTGTGAATCGTTTACATGGCCACCTTGCTCCATTCATTATCTGTTCTTCAGTTAGTTTTGTTGGACAATGCTTGTTGAGTTTTGTTTTGGTTGAAATTGTAAGATGACAATTTGTATTGTTTGTTTCTGACAAAATTATAGCAATTTTGAATGAAACAGGCACAAGTTTTACACAGAAAGATGATTTTCTCATCATCCATCATTTGGATGAAAGGTTTTGGAATTAGAACGGGTGAAAATCGTCTGCGAAGTCATCACTTGTTTTAACTGATCAGTGTTGCTGGCAAAATATAAAACAATAAGTGATGACAAAGCAGCAGGAAGTTGATGGACAACAATTTCAGCAATACACTTTTGTGTTCTCGTGTTCTAACTGATGACATAGCGCTTCAAGAATATGTTGGATTAATACAATTTCATTACTGGCTGGGCCTCTATTTTTATTTATTTATTTATTGCAACATATTTATACTGGGTAAAACCATTTACAAACATAATCTAACATGGTTCCCAGTCTAAAAAAAATTAAAATGAAATACACATGGAATAAAAACATATACAATCTAAATGTCATAACAACATGACTAGATTTTTGACAGTGTTAAAATTTACATATACAATAAATTGACCCTATCTATGATCATGATGATCATTGATGAATAAACTACATTAATTCACTCACTGATCCAATGTGTGTCTTTTAACACTTTGTTTAAAACCATGTAAACTTGTACAATTTATTACCCCTTTCAGTAAATTATTGTATAAAATAGGCCCAACATATTGGAAAGATTGGCGAAATATCCACAGGATATTAAAGATAAATCATATATTAGATGGATAAAGTTACCATTTCTCACTAAACACAAGCAACCACAAAGTAGATAGTGGTATTGGCATGGGATGATTTATGATATGTATACGGTACGTGTGAACTTGTATACTGGAATTTTTCAGAAAGTATATGTTGATATGCGGCATCCAGTACCTTAGATCATTAAAAAAACAGAGATCGAGTTAGCATCTCTGCCAGTTTGTCCATTGGAATGGACGACATAAACTTATTGGATGTCTTGTTTTCAATGATTGACAGCATATTTCCTGGTGTACTTCAGGAGTTTTCTGGGTGCTCATTCTTTCAACATCTCATCAAAATTGTCATGTCTGCTCCTGATGAGCAGTCCCATGTTCTCGTTTAGCAAACACTGGATTGTTGCTATTTTTAGAAAACTGTTTCACTGAGGGCAGTGCTATGTGGTAATTACTGGACTTTTTAAAAACAATTAACACTCAAAATCCTGGCACCTGTCAGTGTCTGATAAATGAACGTCTCATATAAGCTTACTAGCAGAGAAATTAGCGAGGTATATATTGTCCCACAGGAGGCTGAGTTTTATTTTTTAATCAAGCTCATAATGTATATAGCTGTTATAATGGTTGTTTGGCTTCCTTGCATGCAGAGGTCAATTTAATCAATCAATAATTTATGATAGCCATATATATATATATATATATATATATATATCAGCAATGGAGAGGTCTTAGTATGGGAGGATTTTCATCTGGCTGGTTAACAATATACAGCACTTAAAGTGAACTGATTTGATTTTTTAGAGCTGAGAAGGCTGCCAAATATTATGCTGAAAAAGTGTCGGAGAAGAAACCAGCCAGTGATGGCAAGGCTATTGAGGTGAAAAAACCTGCTAATGTGGATGAAACAAAACAGGAAGACAATGACCAGTTGATGGAACAGCTAATAAAGCTACGGTTTGTTTTCCTGGAAGATAGCTCAAAACTGGTGCCATAATCTTGGATCCAGTACTCGTGTTTACTGCTCAAGAGTAAAGTAGTGAAATGATTCATTTATCAAAGAATTTGATGAAATTCTGGCTCTGATGGCTTTTGCCAAAAGTCAATCTTGAATCTGAAAAATTATTAATCTGTTTGAATTTCAAGGGCAGAAAGATCTGCTCAGTACCATCGTGCTACTGATGATAAGGAAAAGAAGCTGAAAGAAAGCGAAAAACGAAAAGCAGAGGCCCAGTCCGAAGCTGAAACTAAAAAACAGAGGGGGTGTGTGGAGTTACAGGATCAGCTCAGATGGGATAGGTTCGTTTCTGTTGTTTATCACCAGGTGTCAGGGTGCCACTTGTGGTGTTAGGGCATCAGCTGATCAATTCCTGCATGGTTTGCTTGTTGGTGATTGTCATCATCGGGATTCATCATATTCGACTTATTGTATCTATCAGAAAATGTTTTGTTTTCTTATGATATAATTTGTGTGTGTATCTGTTTCCAACAGTGGTGAAAAATTCTTATAATAACTGCTTAGATTTATATATTAATATAGAGGATTTTAAATATCAGAGTATAAATTAAACTCACATTTGAAGGAATTGGAAAGCTTAAATACTCTATATATAGTCAGTGTTCACTAGTCTCAGCTTGTGAAAAGCAAATATTGAGATATTACGAAGATTGTTAGTTGGACCAACAATGGAAAATCTTGTGTTTTTGCTTTGAAACTGGTGGATTAATGAAACTTTTAAGGAATACAGCCACAGATCTATAGCATCAGGGTTCAAACCCAGTTAGGGTGTTTCATCTTTCGCTTTGCCTCATTACCTTTGGAGGTCACTCAGCCCATTTAGCCTACTTTATGCACAAAAGTCTACTTTATGCACAAAAGTGGTCATAAACATTTTTACTTAAGGAATACAACCTTTTTATCAGGAAAGTAACTGATCCAGAAAGGATGGAATAGTCCCAAGTTATATTTTTGCATGTAACTTTGAATCTATCATAGTTAAGGCATGTTTTGGGGGGATAGTAAAATATTGCTTTGTAAATAATGGTGCTCTATATATATATATATATATACGGTATATGTGATTTTGGAAGCCTGAGGATATGTATACAAAATTGTTGCTGATCTTGATCTAAGACTGATGTTTAGATACCAAGCCCCCAATACATCAGTATTTTTTTCTGTTATGTTATTGTGTCTTTTGTGTAGTGTGTGATGTGTTGTGCTAGCTATATATTTATATTGATGGGGGGGAAATATTTCTTGTCTTTGGTGATTCTTAAAGAAGTCAGGGGCACCCCCATAGTCTAGTTGGTAGTGCATTGCACCACAGATCACTACCACCCATATTCGAATCTCGGCGTGGGCATATCTAAAGGTTGTTTCATCTTTGACTTCACTTCATTTAGCCTACCATGTGCACAAAAGTAGCTGTAAAATATCAATCATCTTAAAGAAGTCAAGTAATCAAGGTCTGAAGGTCATTTGGCAATCAGAAGTCAAGCCATTTGATATTTGGTAGACATTCGTTTCTTCATGTGCAGTATTTAGAGATGGTGTGCTGGAAATCTCCAGATTGTGGGTTCATATCCAACTATTACTGTGTTTTTGTGACGTTTCTCTAGGAAATTATCACTCGGCTATTTGTTTTAGGTATGTGCTGCACTGAGTCAAATCACTCACTCACTTTTATTTGGTAAATATTTAACACGTCATGCATGTCCTGAAGAAAACAGTACAGAAGCCTGATGCTTATTGAAATAGTATCTCTGAACTATGGACCATTTTTACCTTTCTAATGTGACTCTTGCTAATGAGCACTTCCTGGTTTATTATATGTTATATAATGAAACTGAAAGTGGAAATGTGTCATTCACCATGGAATCTTTTAGCTAATATCATGGACTACAAGAAGATGTACGAGTAATATCTTATTTGCACCACATTATAAATCACTAACAAGAAGAACATGATTCTTTCCATTTAAACATGTACATCATTGACTTGCTTGGATTATTCATCATGTGGCCCTTTTCTAAAGAAAAATCTAAATTTAAATGTGAATTATTTGAAGAAGAAAATTAATGTGTGGTTGCATCATTAACCAGCAGAAACTTCGCATCCTGTAAGTTCTGTTTAAAGTTGGGAAATGTTGAAAAGTAAACCAAAACCTTTCTGTACGGAGAACCCTTGAGATTTCCTGGATCTAATTTTCATAACATCACACATAACTTTAACGTGTTGGGATTGTTTATGAAATTTATAACTTTTTAAATTTTGATCTGGTAGTTGTGGTAAAGGCTAGGGCTTTCGTCATTTGCCATGGAATGGATGGGTTCAAACTGGTTTGATCATCAACTCCCTGTGCAAGTGGTTATTGTTTCTTAATCCATAATCCAGACAGGTTCTTATTTATGTACTGGGCACAAAAAGGGTGTGTCTCCATGACCTAACTGGTAGTGAGGTTGGCCACTGACCTCTGACAGCTTGGTGTGAGATATCAGAAAGGTGTTTCATCTTTCACTTCATTACCGTTGAAGGTCATTTGTCCCATTTAATCCACTGTGTATGCAAAGGTAACCATCAAATGGCGGCATCATACATGGGACACTTTAAAAGCCAGTTTGTCTCGCTAACTACAAAGTTACCATGACCGTTGTTGTATATGTCTGGGATGTCATGCCATTTTCTATTATGTTTCAAGACCCAACTATCTTCATTGTTGTCATTCTGTTGTATTTTTCAGGGAGGAGAAGAAAGCAAAATTTCAGGCACAGAAAGAAGAGAGAGCGAAAACTCTTGAAGAAGTGAGACAGAAAAAGTTGCAGACAGAGAAGTCCGCAAGGGAGAAATCTGAAGCAGCAAAAATGTTAGATCTTTACTTACAGTGAATTAAATAATAGGAAAATAATCTATTTATATCCTATGGTTGGACAGCATTTAACTTGTACACAATTGTTTTAATATTTATCTAGGGTAATAACTGTGTAATAATCTTCCTAATTAATTTCATATATTAGGGAGCATGCCCATTTACAGTTCAGGTTACCAGATGGTTCAGCCATCACTAACCAGTTCTCATCTCAAGATACCTTGCAGGTTGCCAGAGATTTCCTGTCTGCAGTAAGTTAGCTCAGAATATGTAGAGGGTGTTGCATACTCATATATTTTGTCAGCATGAACACCGAGTGACAGTATGTATAAACATAAGATGCTGCATACGTCGATATTTGGTGACTAACTTAGTAAAGATATCTCCTACACAAATATCATGGGGTGTATTTTATATAGCAATATGTATCACTGTTCTCAGTACGTGGAATTTGTAATAAACTTCCTATGTTTTAATCATATTAATTATGGTAAATATTATTTGACAGAAAATTGGAAATTCTTTCGGGAACTTTCACTTGACAACAACTTATCCTAAACGACGATTCAGAGATGATGACCTGCCCAGAACATTACTTGATCTCGAGCTAGCACCATCTGCAGTTATTGTTGTAATACCTGTAAGTTTCAGAACATGAAAAACAATCAGCTTATTGTGCGCTAATTTAGAAATAGGTGTTTCACATGCCTTTGTGTCACTGTTTTATGTATTCTACAATTAAATGTACAAAGTTTTATGTCGTAGATCACTTTTCTTCTTTGGATGAAGCATAATATTCTTTTTGGTTTATTTTTGAAAATCCAGTTTTTTACGTTAAGAAGTGATCAATTTAATAGCCAATCCTGTTTATTGCAAATGTAGCTAATACAGGAGTTTGATCTGTGCTCATTAAAAGTAATAATTTTAGCTTTGAAAGATCAGGTAATTTAATGTGACAATGTGTGATCAGGCATTCAGTATTTGTGTGCAAAAGCTTTGAAGCATTCTACCATAAGATGTTACTGTTTATATACTTATGTTTATACTTAACTATAACTTTTTTTATTGTCTTGGTTTGTTTGGAGAATTTTGTATACGATAGGCATTTTATAAATGTACGAGTTAGTAATCTTTTTTTGTTCAAGAATATCTTGGAAGGAGTTCAGAGCATCATTTCTTTGGTCTGCTAGTTACCAGTTAATACAAGAATGTAACCAACACCATGAATTATTCCCCCGAGTTTTGTGTTTTGACTAGTTCATTTAATTCACATGATCATCAATAATGAGTTAATCATTTACTGTAACAGGATTCGAGTCGGACAGTATCCAGAAGAGGTGACAGCGGGACAAGTAATTTGTTGATGACTCTGCTTGCTCCGCTGTTAATTGTGTGGAATTTCCTATACGCATTGGTATTTGGTACAGCTTCTGAACCACGAGGTGCTTATAACCCAGTCAGAACGTCACAAACACCTAGTACAGCATCTGCTTCAGAAACAGTGCAACGAAGTCAGGGGAGAGAACGTCCAAAATCGTATGTCTTGTGATAAAATATTGTTGCATCTTGTGCTCCGAGAGCCTTAGCTTTGTGTGGTTCTCTAGCTTTTTTAATTCCTACACGTGGAAAAACTAGCTTTAATGTCTAGATCTATGACTGATATATGTCCAGTTACGTGTAATATTTCTGTGACATGATGAATAGATCACGGTGAATCCTGCACCAAATGAATGGAAATTAAATCACCTACAAATAACGGTCTAGTGTAGATATAACAATTGCCGTAATAAATAAAGATGATTTATTTATGTCTTATTTGTAGATCATATGGACTGCGCAGGCGACAAGAAGGCAACATGATGAGACTGTCCGCTGTCAGAGATGAGGATGATGATGATACGGCCACATGGAATGGAAATTCCACCCAGCAGATGTGATATTCTTTTTGTCTCCTTTCGTCGTTCTGTTGACTTCATGATTTTCCTCCAGTGTTTTAACAAGCATTATTTGTTGATTACCTGTGATCATATACACAAGATGAGGCTGGTGGAGCACAATGATGTTTTATTTATGCAATCTATGTTGATAGTTGTTATCCGTAATATTTTTACCACCACTGTCTTTTGTCTGACAATGCTGCATTAGTCTGGTATTGGGTCTTAAACGCAATTCAGAATATATCACTGAAGTGGGTCTAATTAAGTAGGAAGGAAGTGGGTCTAATTAAGTATAATAAATTCAGCTGTTTCTTTTTATATTTTAAAATAGACGACACCTTGTCCACAGTCACGTGATTTAAAGTGGAATAAGTAATTAGATTGTGCTACCTGTACACATGCAGAAAATAATATTTTTTAGTCTGATTGAAAACTGTGGTGTTTATTAGATTTGATGAATTTATAATTTTGCTCAAGTCCAAAGTAACTTCACATACTAAGGTTTCCTGATTTTTTTTAATTTTCTCAATATGTAATGCTTGACTACTCCCAAAATGTTAAATGAGTCATGAGAATTTAAAGAATGTTGCTTGAACACATTATATATTGGTTAATTTTCTGCCTTAATCAAATATATTGCCTTAATGCTCTGCTCACTTTAGATATAAAGAAACATGTTTTCCAAATATCCCACAGCTCCTTTTCAGCCAAAACACATCATTATACACAAAGAGAGGATGAAGAGATCATCCGACTGATTTAAACAACAAATCCCGACTTCTAAGAGTTGAATACAGCAAACAGTTTATTTATCATAAACACTGGATCCTGAGAAATATTTGTTGTTGAGCAAAGCTCTAATAACTATAATGATGTGATAATGGTTAATCATTAGGGTTTTTGCAAGCATGTAATAAATCCATATTGCAATAAAATTATAGAAAATTATCATTACAAAACTGATGACAAATGTTTATCTCTTAAGTGTTTTATTTTGTTCACATTTATTTAATGAGTCGGTTGTAGATATTACAAAATACTGTTAAATGCACCTCCGGATTATTTACTTTTAGTAAGTTCTCGGAACGTCTTCAAAATGTACAACTTCGTAATGTAAATAATGTTCACATCCGAAATAATTCTCATGAAATCAATACATTTCATTTGTTTATGTAGTAGTGGAAGCGACGGATGTCAGGTAACTAAATGAAGGTGGACTGTGAGTGAGAAAATGTATGAATAAATTATTAGCCTGTGAATGAGAGACAAAACGTTTGGAATTTTTTGGAACGGATGAGCCAGCTGTGTCTATGAAGGTGTGTATGCTTTCTGTAAATGACTTGTGGACAAACGCAGTGGGTGTTCATATCAAAGCACGCACTGAAATACCACTAGTCTGACGAGATCTCATTCTACGACGTGGCACCAGCGATCGATAGTAATTCGTATAAAACTATTTTGACACTAAATATCGCAGTCGTTCATTTACGTTTCGTCGTCGGCACGGATTGAGTAAGAATAGCTTTGAGACACAGAGTTAAGAAATTGTTTATCTGTCAACAAGATCAAAACACAGAAATAAGTATATTCAGGACATAAATAAATTCATGAATGTTTCTGGGTTTTTTTCTTTGGTGGTTCACCATTGATGTAATTTGCACACTTAAATTCTGTGTTTACAAGCATGCATGCTGATTAAGAACTGAAACAGTTGTGCTATGATGGTCCAGTACAATACACGTTTACCATTGCCACGAAAAAATCTGACTTAAAATAGATTTTAATTCTGTTAACCGATTTCAAATATATATAATTAATTTCTATATATAATCTAATCATAGTGTACCCCATTGGTAGAAGAGTGCTACACATTTATGATTTAACCATTTTACAGCCCGAGATACTGAAATGTTACTTGGCTACTTTCTTTGAGCTGACCTTGTATAATAATGATAAATAGTTAATAAAGTGCCCTTACTAGCACAATTACCGTTTTTATTAATGGTTTTACAAGGGAAGCTTTCATGGATCCAGGATTATTGATTGGTTTGTTTAGATTCAGTGCTGGTCACAGCTTGGACATACAATAATTTCCTAGGGAAACATCCCCCAGGCACAGCTATAAGTTGGATCCAAACCCACAACTACAAAACAATTATACTGTAATATTATAAACAATTACAGACCTGTTTCAAATCTAGACTTTCTATCTACAATTAATGAAGGGTTAGTTGCTTTCCATCTGAACAAATGTATTCAATAATAACCATAATGAATCATGACGGTCTACATATAAAAGTGATCAGCTTGCCGAAATAGTCTTGGTTCAGGTGAAAAATGATATGATGTCACTTGATCAAAGTAAGCCAGTATTACTTGTTATTCTGGACATGTTTGATACAGTTGACCATAAGATGCTCTTTGTTTGAAAGGCCTCTGGTATATCGGGTAAAGTGTTTGAGTGGTTTCAGTCCTATTTGGAACAACATTCTCAGAATGTCTGTTCATGGTATTTTGTCTGATGTTCAATCATTGTTTTCTGGTGTACCAGAGTCCAGTTCTTGATTCTTAGGTTTTAACAATATACACACCTCTTGTGGGTCATTATGCAGTGATGTACTATTAAACACCACTTATATGCTGATGACACACAGCTGTATATATCAGTGGATCCTGACAATGAATTAAAATTCTCCTCTTCCTTGAATAAGTTGGAACATGGTATTGCTGATATTGAGCTATTGATGACCCAAAATCTTCTCAAATAGAATGATTATAAAACCAATATATGGCTTCACCATATTGCGTTGAATCCCTAAAAACACCATCATTACAAATTGGTACATCTTCCCTCGTCCCTGAGGGACCAGTAAACAAATCTAGAGGTTATTTTTGACAAATGTATTAATAGGTATCAACACGTCAAGAGCTATCTACTACCATCTTGAGAACATCTACTGTCTGAAATCATTCCTGACCCAAGACCATGGGTTTGCTACATCTCATAGAGACTTTTGTAACTCCTCATTATATGGCACATCTGATAACATCAATCACCTAATTGATAACGCTGCAGCTTGTATAGTGACAAATCTTCATAAATATGATCATATCACTCCAATTCTTCAACAATTCCAGTGGCTACTTGATTTAATTGTAAATCTACCAATGACATGGCACCTGAATACCTTTGTGAATTGGGTCCATTATGATGAAATCGTCCTGAAAACTCAATTAATCCAGTCAGATACTATTAAAGGTACCTGTGTCTTGGCTGTGCATTTAATGTTTTAATGTCAATTTTTTTAAAATCACCTTTTAAAGTTACCATCACCAGTAAATAATGAAGATTGTTCAAATCTCTTATTTGGGTTTTACACATATATTATTTGGAGTATAAATGTAAAGGCAGTGAATACTAGTAAAGGCGCTTAACTAAATATACATTATTATAATACATGCAATATATCATTTTGATACCTTAAAGCAAAACTTCTTCATATCATGTTCTATAACTAGTTGTATCATCAAGACGACTAACATTCTCATCAACATATTCCAGTATCAAATCACTGCCATTAAACAACGCGTCCTCCTCGCAGACATAACATGCTACAGTTCTATCGGCCATCAACACAGCACCTTCAGTATCGAACAGCTTCAACTTTTTCGAGCCAACAACATTATTTTCATTTCTCAAATTCGTTTCCATTGCCACGGCGTCAATAACGCGTCCAACAGACCAAAGACGAGAGACAAAAAGGGCTTTTGGTTCTAATTTCAATTTGAATGGCAAGTAGAAGTTGAAATATAGCCTTTCAGAATCTGGAATGCTTTTGCTGCCAGTTGCCTTCATCTTGAGCCTCATTAAGTTTACTTTTGCTGCCGTTTCTTTTGCCTTTTTTGTTAGCTTTTTCTTCCTTGGCGTTTTGTCCACTTTTGATTTCTGCAATATTTCGGCCACATGCTCTGAGGTTTTGGTCATCTTGTGCACCGGTGGCTCGAGCTTATCGCAGGAATGATCAGCAGGATGGCGGTGTCCAAGACAGAAGTTCTTATCACACAGAGGACAGATTATCTGTGACAACTCGGTTTTGCGACAGCCCACAAGGTCACAGTTGTATGACTTCTCGCCTGAAAACACAGTTCTGTTGGACTCAACCAAAGATTTTTGGAACAGTTGTGATTATCACAGTAACTGTGCTCTTTGCAGAATACCATTCCACACAAAGTGCACGTTATTGGCAGAAAATCCAGCTGTTTGCACTCGGGCCAGCTGCATTGCTGTCCTATGTTCAGTTCAGCCATCACTCCAAGCTGCTCCATAATTAACAGAAAAATCTGGATTAAAATCTCAACTATCATAAACCAACATACATGGAAATACAAAAGAACAACAGTGAGAAACATACGTAACAAAAATGAAACAAGGATGATGCAGTAGATATCAGAATAAACTCCTGCATTACAAGAATTATAGGGACTGTCAAGTCAATTATTTTAAAAAAAGGGTTGACTTTTTCCTATGAGAAAGTTATTTCTTCCCTGTCATGTGGAGAAATATCTTTCTGCCCGAAGAAATGGCAGAAAAAGGAAGATATAGGGTAGAAACTCTCTGTTTTGTTTATTTTAGGTAGCAGTAGCTTAACATTGTGTAAACAACAGTATCTTCCCAAATACTCTTGTATGGAAGATACAATTAATTATTACTTTATTCATCTGCTTAACATATAGTATTGAAAATTAGTCAAAATACAGATGGGGAGGGGATCATTCAGGGCTTGCCTCAGCCTGCAGTAATAAGTGTGCAGCACCACACTTGACATAATGAAATTTGAGGTGATAAGCTTTGGAAAGTTTCAGATTATCACACATATGGTGACATCTAATAATTCACAGGCTCCTTTCCTACCAAAATCACAGATTTAAATTGCTGTCAAACAGAACCCCATGAACCTCCCTTGACGTGTTGAATTTTAGATAAAAATGGGCAAAATATCACCTGAAATACGAACACCATTTGCGAAGTATAAATTCATACATCACACGTAAGCATAAAAAGAGTACATGTAAATGATGACATTATCTGTAGCCGTCTGAATCTATATTACTGATGATCAACTACCGTCCCTGCTCAAGAATAGCTCGCTAAACTCCCATCTGCTCTTGATAATGTTTCAGATAAGTGTCACAATAATCTAGTCAACATGAAGTGTAATTTACTACATTATAATTGGCCAATAAAGAAACTTGGTTATGGCATTGTGTACTGACAATAAGATTGCATGCCACTCAAACACTGCTGTGTGTTACTATAATAAACAGCAGGGTCTCTGACAGTGTTGTATTAAGGCTGTGCTCAGTAAGCAACAGCCTGCGGGTAAATCCCCAAACTACACAAACAAACGACAGTGGCCTCCTTATCAGAAAGGCCACCATCATCCCAGACATTACTCTCCCTTTACTAAAGAAAGATCCATACACCTTCCACAAAAATCATTTATCATATATAATATCTTTTTGATTTATTCCACTTCCAGAGGCTGTGCTCAGTAAGCGACAGCCTGGGGTAAATTCCCAAACTACACAAACAAACGACAGTGTTGTATTGCCTTAAAAGTGTTGCATGGTAAAGGATTCCTTATAATGTCATCTATCACCATATAGATGCCAGAAATTAATAATGAAATAATCTCACAAATATAGATTAACATAATGAGTTACTGACAAACACTTTCAATAATTACTTGACATGTGCAGGGAAAGGGTTTTTGATAAAAAAAATTAATTAAATAACTTAGTCATATGTTTATATTGGTTCTTAATTGTAATTTATTTAGAATAATTTCTAATAATTGAGTATTTTCACAGGAATAGTCTACAAATTTAAATTTATCCCTTCGGCCAATTTTCCACTACTTCCCTATATTGGGAGGAACTGGATAAAATCATGGTTTTTACTGTATAGAAGATGAAACCTGCCAACCATAAAAACATATTTGGAGATGTTTGTCTGTGTGCTGCACACTCCAGAACATGGAGTAGAATCTAAACTTGTGTGTTTGTGTAAAATGTTTTACCCATTAATAAAATGCTTCTGTTTGATCATCCCAATTCCCTAAGGATTAGTTAGTTGTATACTTCTGGCCCACTTTGATATCATGACTCCGACACACCATCTTATAATATAATAATAATGCATGTTTATATAGCACCAGAACCAGGTTCTAAGGCGCTGTACAGTATTATTATCCCTGACTCAGAGCTGTTTCTACCCAGCACACATCTCAACTCCCAAGGGAGCATACAACGCATGCTGCGATTAAAGGTGCAAAGGGTTACTCAAACAGATAGCCATCACTTCTCATTTTTATGGATGAGTGAACCAGTCACCACATGAGAGCATTGCAGCTCCTGGAGCCTCGAACCCGCAACCCTTCGGCTACAAGTCCTAAGCTCTAACTAACTGCGCTATCACAGCTCTTATGGGTCAAGTATAACATTCAGAGCTGTTTGATTTAATTCACTGCAAAAAATATTAAAAAATATGCATTTTGATTTTTGTATTATATTTTAGTGATTTTTTGTGACTAATTTCAACTTTATTATTGCATTTATTTTTATTGATTATAATGTAGTTATTTATCAATTAACTTGCAGTACACAAATTTAAAATCAATTGTTACTTATACTAGGTAATCATTATTACATATATTCATAACTGAATTCCAATCAGATTTCAACATCAGGTCAGTCATACTATAATCAGTGATAACACCCCTAATCTATGGTTGGGATGATCTTGGAAGATCAACACATAAGTGAAGCCACGCTGCTTTAATGTGATAAATTCAATAATTTGGGGATGATCTGACATGCAAAGTCAAATCTTCTCAATGCATAATTAGTGGATCATGTGAGTTAATGTGAAGCACTTGGTGTTTAGCCAGGAAAGATATATATAAGGTGAGCATTCACATAAATTCCCCAATGACAGATATCTCATACTGAATACGTACCAGAAACAAATCCTGATTCTGCAACTCTTGATACAGTATTGTGTAATTTACCACTTGTAATTTATCAGTATATATTATACTTGTCAACTTCACAATGTCTGGGAGAAAACTTGATTGTCTGTGGTTATACTTTGATAAGACTAAAGTTATAGGGACTTGTCACTAGGATTTAAGAAATCAGCCATAGTATTGACTGTTGAATTTGACTCTTGGCACTTTTTAACAAAGTCATCACTTATACAGGGATTTCAACTACAAAAACTGACTCAATTTTATCCTTTCAGACCCTATTTTTAAGATTCCACTTTCAGAATGATTGGATGTTGTTGGTTAGGAAAATATTTATAAATATTAGTAAAATATCATCAGAGTGACCCAATTGTAACCCCCTGGATTGTTATAAATAGTTCATCTGAAAAACTATTTTTAAAAATTAAATGAATAAAGTATAAACTGACAATAAATATCTGACATGCAGGTTTATATTATTATAGAAATAAAGATAAGCAGAACTTCTAGCATTTAATAAGTT
This sequence comes from Paralvinella palmiformis, assembly GCA_025642065.1. NCBI lineage: Eukaryota > Metazoa > Annelida > Polychaeta > Terebellida > Alvinellidae > Paralvinella > Paralvinella palmiformis. The sequence continues at coordinate 1,154,792 of JAODUP010000141.1, read as the reverse complement.
TCAAATATCTCTGAAAAGGTGAATTATGTAATATTTCATACTTAATCAACAGTTCTAGTAAAAAAAAGTGTTTAATACACTGAATTTTCTAGTCAATACTTTTTTTAATAAGCACCTTTAACTTTTTAAGCATACTATATGGAGTCCCATATTGGGTTGTATACTAAACATACTAAAGTACTTTTGAAATCTGTAGTTACTAGTTTTTGGCCATTTTATTTTCTGTCACAGATGTTTTATATGTTTTTATGTTGTGTATATAATAAAAAGGCACCATCTTTGTAAAACTGACGAAACTGGATAAATAATATCCTTGTTTTCCTACACATGATGGAGTCTCTTATTTTAGGCAGATGTGTGACTTTTTGAGGAGAATTGTGTGGAATTAGCAGATATAATTACAAAAGAGCTGACATGCACAGATTTTCATTGTTTATTTATGGCAGATGTACATTATTTTGCACGATTCAGTGGAGTTCAGGGGTCTTATGATGTCCACACATGATCAAGCACCTTAAAAGACAGTGATATAATTATAATATTAATTATGATTCTATGGGGGTACCATGTATTTATGTAGCACTATGACAACTAATGAACTCTTTTTTTATAAGATCAACATAATCAGCCCCATAGCCAATTTATTTAACATGTCTAAGGCTTTCATAACCTATATATTTTTTATGTCAGTAGGACATCTCCATGGCTTAACTGGTAGTTCAGCTGGTAGCTGATCTAGCTGTAGCACCAGAGTTCAAATCCTGGCCTAGCTTTATTTAAAGGATGTTTCATCTTACACATTGTCTCATTACATTAAAAAGCTATTTAGTCCATTTACTCTCTCTCTCTTTATATATATATATATATATATATATATATATATACACACACACACACACACACACACACACACAGTGTTTGAAACAACACTTATCTGTTTATCCAGGACAAGTGATAAATTTTTGTTATGTTATGTTTCAAATTTTGCAAACATCCCAAATAATCTGAATCACGGCAGTGCGAATGTGTCTGTTAAATCCAAACGCTCCCCAACAGGGTCTCCGAAATTTATTTTTATGCGGCTTTAGGATGGATGGATGAATGTTGTTTAATGAAAAATCAGCACCATTTATGCGGCTTTAAGCGGAGATTCCAAATGTGTTATGCGAATCCGAATTCTACAAAAAAGGAAAACATATAGACGTACCAGCATGATTCCATATGTGTGACTGCATATGCGATTTGCAAATGAGACAAAACGGATCACTGCATATAGTGATTGGTTCAAATTGGACTTTTGAATCCAGAATCTTACGAAATTCAACTGTCCGATTTAAATGTTCAGGCAGGCTTTCCCAAGGAAAATAGGTCAGAAGGTAAGACAGGTGTTCAAAACACATGGATAGTGCAATGCCGCATACACTACCACAATGTCGCCTACACATTCGGATGCTGCATTATGCATACCACATATATATAATCTCGGCTTTCCTCTAAAGGCATTCTTCACTAGCTGAGCAGGACTAAATCATATTTAATACAGTTGGTAAAAAAATGTTAGCTAGAGTACGATCATGGCAGGAACCAACTGATTAAATTTTCTTTCTGGCTGATTTGTGAAATCCAAAAATCCGGGCTGTTGCGTTACAAGGTTGAGAACACGTCTTGACAGGATGATGTAGTTCCAGCATAGAAATTAATCATCATAATAAATGTTATATTATGTTTTTCAAATTGTATGTATTGTGTTTGTTTTGCTTAATTGGCCAGTTACTCAAACAATTAACAGAAAATTGGTGGATTTTTTTTAATCAGCGGACAAGAACAAGTAGATTGAAATTTTCACTTGTCACTAATTCTCAAGGTTCAAAGATATAGTTGTAGACCAATCAAGGGAGGTCCTGGGTAGGTTCTAAATAAAGCATAACTTAGCAATCCCCCTCCCTATACTAGAGTACCTAGCCCCTCTAAAAAAATTATATACTCATAATAATATACTATATATAGTGGCATTATGTGGTTAACTTTTATATTATCTTATTAAATTATTTATTAAATATTTAATTTTATAATAATTATAGATCTCTATTTTAATTTTTATTATCTAGACTCTGTCTCTAGATCTAGTCTAAAGTCTAGATCTATTTTTATTTTATCATAGACATAGTCATAGACTGATAGAGAAAGTCTATTTTTATACTTTTAACACATTGCCTTAAAGCCAGATAGCTGAGGGATGACCAGTGCCAGCTTCTCTAGTTCTTACCTATCGTTCCTGAACGTCTGCCTAACACAAACAATTTAATCCTATAAAATAAAATAGAGCACGAATCTGCGATAGAACTTAGAAGCGTATAGTATATTCACACAACGCCGCCATTTATAACCTTATGCCACGATCATATTCGTACCAGTATTCTTCGCCGCCCTGTCACATCGAACGAAGTATGGCATAACCATTAACCATCTAGTCTGGGTTTCAATGAAAACAGAGGCACACACACACACGCGCGCGCACACGATAAGTTAAACGATTCAGTTTGGGGAATCGAATATAAAACGATTTAAAAGTATAATCGATTTTGTTATATTTATATTGTAACCGATAAACAAGCGTGGACTACTCGATCGCAGCAACGCCCCATGCTGTAGCGTCCCTTATGTTATCCCCTAGAACAAGTAGGTTAATAAACCGAAGGTCAACGACCTATTAATGACCAAAGTACAGTTCTGTGAATTTTAATTATGTTGAACGATTATAGTACGCTGTGAATAAAAAATGGCCAATCGTCCAGTCAGTTATCGACTAAATAACCAAATTTGTACGAAAATCAGCCTAGCAAGTATATTAGGTAGAGTATATAATATATTTATACTTTTCTATGACAAAGTCCGCATCCAAACTGTTGTACAACCAACCACAGCGTACGCCATCTCTATGTTAATTATCACACCGCCCCGCATTTTCGTAATCAATTGAGACACGGCTTAATAATATAGCTGTGTTCCTAGCGATAACTCCTAATCATGCTAATCTGACCAAATCTGATATTATACGTAATATTTCGTTGGTTGAAAATCACGGAATATCTCCTCTCAGTTCAACATTTAAAGAATTGGGTAAAAATTTTTTTGGAAGTCATTATTAACCTGGCTGCCGGTTCCCCAATAAAGATTTTGTCTCCTGCCCAACCGGCAAAGATTCGGTTCCCCAGTGAAGATTTTGTCTCTTGCTCAACTGGCAAAGATTCGGTTCCCCAGTGAAGATTTTGTCTCTTGCCCAACTGGCAAAGATTCGGTTCCCCAGTGAAAATTTTGTCTATTGCGCAACCGGCCAAGATCCCCGGCAATCCCGCTTGGACGCTGGCCTTCCCTGTTTTGCTGACAATTGGCGGGAGACGGAAAAATGGCGCCCAATATCTGATATTTAAAATCCGTTAGTGACGATGATATTTTATTGGAATAATATTACAGAAATATCGGGACTTTGATTCCATCCGATATTGGCGAGTCAAATATACTTGATACTCGAGGTTTACTGTAGCAAATGGGTAAAATTAATGCGTCCTCATTTTTGTCGTTGCGCACCCGGCAATGGCGACTGAATAAGAACAAAAATTAGCGTTAACTGTATACCCCGGCTGCCGGGTAAGCAGTCGCCGATACTTTCCTTTGGTGCCGGATGAATAGGACCGTTTTCTATCGTTCGGGATCTGGCTGCCGGGTATATAATACCATACTTTTGTGGTCCAGCGGGTGCAAACTATTCATATTTTGGCGACAAGCTCGTCAAAATCTATTCTAAACTCGGTATACGTGCAATGTGCGCATGCGCATTTCCTTTTCAAACATGAAACCTCTGTCAAAAACAAAATCTGTGACACAGGTTATCCATTTATTTTGTAATAATGCCTCAAAAAGTTTATTCTGGCTAAAGATTGATTATGACTTAATTACAGGTTGCATTAAATATTTACAAAGAAAACATCAATAATGAGCTGGCTTGTTGATGTCACAATTGTATTAACTTTGATAATGTAAATCAGTCGCAGAGTTCGGATTATATAGTAACAGATATGCATGGCTAAATTATGCATAGAAAGCTACTTCATTTTTATTTCAATTATATCCTTTACAGATAATTTATCGAATATTACTCTGATATTACTGTCATATTAGACACTGTCGGTTTAGAAATTAACATTGCAATAAGTTTATATTAATTCGGTTGTTAATTGGCTTATTAATTATCCTTAATTACCTTTGTAAAAGATTAACACAATTCTTTATTCTGTTTGACTATATATATATATATATATATATATATATGCGTGTGTGTGCGCGCGCGCGTATATATATATATATATATATATATATATATGTGTGTGTGTGTGTGTGTGTGTGTGTGTGTGTGTATGTGTGTCTTTTATGTTACATATAATAAAGGCGTGGGCTCAGGTTTTCGTGATGTTTATAATTCTTACAGAATTATGACCAAACGACCACTACCTAAATAGAAAACAAATTATATATATTAGTACATATATAACGCAGCTATAACTGGAAATAAAATATATATATCAGTACATATAATATATATTATGATAATAATTCTAATACCTCCGACAATAGCAGAAATAATAGTATTTTCACTCAGCCCAAAATAGCACGACTAGTTTCGGTTATAAGAAACCTTTATCAAGTGCACGAGAGAGAGAGAGAGAGAGAGAGAGAGAGAATAACGTAATTTTCAGGTTATACAGAATGAATAACTTCTATACTAATCAGACAGATTCTATATAACTTGAACTATGACAGAGGTATACGTCACCGTACGTGGAGTAGTATTTTACTATTTGTCTAAATGAAGGGAACTGGGGAGTCCAATCATTTAGTGTTATTATATGCTTTGTGGGAGTTATTGATCGAGTGACAGTTGGAGGGGGTTTATCTATATAATTATGTATTCCACAGGTAAATTAAGACAAAGGTCCTCGATCATCCCTGGTCTGAAATTTAGGCCAACCTGTATACTCTGATTAAAATTCCTTTGTCTGTTAGTAATGAAGCTATATTAAGTGTGTGTGTGTCTATCTATAGTTATTTCTATCTATCTATCTATCTAATCTATCTATCTATCTATCTATCTATCTATCTATCTATCTATCTACTTATCTGGGGCGCTTTCGTGGTCTAGTTGGTAGCGCATTGAACCACAGATCACTACCACCTGAGTTCGAATCTTAGCGTGGGTGGGCATATCTGATGGGTGTTTAAGCTTTGACTTCGCTTCATTACCTTTCGAGGTCGCTCGGCCCATTTAGCCTACCATGTGAACAAAGGTGGCCGTAAAACACCAATCATCATCTATCTATCTATCTATCTATCTATCTATCTATCTATATATATATATATATATATATATATATATACACAGTGGGAAATTTTCTAGTCACTACATATGCTAATTTCGTTGATGTATGTGCAGCTGAGCTTGCAGCACCCTATAACCTCACAATTACAAAACACAGTCGTTATCCCACCGGTAAATAATAGTAAACCGACACATATGTGGTACATAGAGACATATCTGAACCCAGGATTGTACACTATGTTAGAAAAATACATGATCTTTGCTGGAAGACGTTAGGCGTCATCTTATACGAAGACTTCATTGTAACCATGCAGGTGTCTACGCTGACATCAACGTTGTTTAGCATGATGTACATTCTCTGGTTTGATTTCTAGCTTCTACAGTGAAAACTGATGCGTATAAAACCCAGAAGAGGTATCACTCACTCACTCACTCACTCACTCACTCACTCACCACTCACTCACTCACTCACTCACTCACTCACTCACCATCCCCTCACTCACTCACTCACTCACTCACTCACTCACTCACCACTCCACTCCCCACTCACTCACTCACTCACCACTCACTCACTCACTCACTCACTCACTCACTCACTCACTCACAAACCCACCCACCAGTTTAAAGGTAAATCAGGACATACATACATTAACTCCCATCCCTTCCGTATGCTCGGAAATCGTGGACCAACTACAAAACGGGTAACATACAACTCATTTGAGCTACCAGGGGCGCCTCCATGGCCTAAGTGGTAGCGTGGTTGGCACAGATCAATGGCACCTGGGATCAAACCCCGGCTGGGCTATGTCAGAAGGGTGTTTGATCTTTCACTTCGCCTCATTATATTTGGGGGTCATTCGCCCCATTTAGCCTACCTTGTGCGCAAAAGTGGCCGTAAAACAGCAAGATTTATATTTTTACATTTGAGCTTTCTGCCCTGAGATTCTCGACCACGCCTCCCCCCGCACGAGACCTTTCGAGCTTCCCATATACGTTGCTGGAGAAACTATAGATCAGATGGACCAAGCACATTATAAACCCAATGGATGACGAGTATCATTCTTAAAGCGAGATAGACGGAGAAGGCTTCAAGTTAAGAGAAGAGAAATGGGATAAAGTTTAATTGAAAACCCAGAATGAAGAACTTAGAGATGCTCCTCCAAATATTTGGATAAAATGGCATTAGATTGTACTTCCGGTGTCACGTAATCAACCAAGAGCATCCAGATGGGCGAGAAACGCCCATAAAAAGTAAACAGAAAAAAGGGCATACAGCAACGCCATAGTTGCCAACCTGCTAGTAGCATGATCTTCCACGTGTCCATCGTGTTGGGATCCGAATATCTTCAGTACCGTGATAGATCTCACCAGCCATCTCCGCATACAAAGAATCCAGTCATCAACAACTCGTGGCGATCCTCATGGAAGACGATACCAGAACAAAACCTATTATTTCTGTCTTAATAGACAATTTCCGTGACGCATGCGCAGTCCACATCTACTGTGATCAGTGAAGTCGTGTAGTAGAATGGAACAAGAAGTGTAATTCAATAATTGTTTTTAAATTTACGTTTTGCGGGATTCACGGAACTAAATCGATCTACAAGTTCTTGTAGCAGTTTCATTTTTATTAAATATAACGTAGAATTATTTTTATTAATAGATAATATATTATTTGTATGGGGAAAGTTGACAGTTTATTTTTGCCTGAAAAAATTACATGTTATTGAAAATAAATCATCAAGTTGGGAACTGTAATAGACATGTTATCAATATATGAAACATATTGTGATCTCCGTGATCTCATGATTGGTAAAGAATGTTTTTATCATATGGCTCGGTGAGCCCGGTGAAATGAGACACGCAAACAGACGTTCGCTAGATGGCGCAGTCGTCGCGGAAATTGTCTATTGGTCAACATTGATGGCTTCTGATGCCTTAAACCCGCATCAGATCGGTTAGAATTGTAATGTCAGATTGGATTAATTATCAGTACACAGTACTAACGAGCACTCGCCGTTATTCACAATGTCCGTCGCTGTTCTTGATGGACGTGACGTGGAAACGGTAAACACCGGGATTCGATCCAATAACCTGAAACTCTGCAATGCAGCTATAGCGCGCTATCACCTGTACCACGGGAGACGAACAGTCAGTTGTTTTGTTGTTAGATTTCAGTTGCGCCGGTTAGATGATTGATGTTTTACGTGCACTTTTGTGCACATGGTAGGCTAAATGGGTCGAGCGACCTCCAAAGGTAATGAAGTGATGTCAAAGGTGAAACACCCTCCAGATGTGCCCACGCCAATATTTGAACTCAGGTGGTAGTGATGTGTAATCCAACGCGCTACCAGTTAGACCACAGAGGTGCCATTGAGTTGATTAGAGGTATTTAACCTGGGCGCTGGTCAGACCTGGGACATATGACCGTGTAGGTATATATTGTTTCTCGGGATCCATGAGTATATGGGATCCGGAACCTTTTACAGTTTTCCCCATCATTAACATTGCCTCACCAGATTTGGCTGTCTCTTCAGTTTTAACATCGGACGGTAAAGCAGTGTTAGCTGTCAATAGGCATAGATACCTTGATATAATACTACCAGAATATCTAAATCATCATCAGCTTCCGGGAAAAATGATAACTGACGGAACAACAGCTATATGGCTTTAGGTCTGATATAAATTTTCTGGTGGCACGTCCTACTCACGTCTCACTGCATGATATGCCGTATATGTGTCAGATTAGTAATGAACCGTATCATGACTTCAGTTATCAAGAGTTTAGTCCCAATGCTTATAATTTCTCGACAGGACTTTTTTTGTATAGTTCAATCGCGAATAAATAATTTTATATATCCTTTCCCCCTCCCCTCTGTCTGTCTGTCTGTCTGTCTGTCTGTCTGTCTGTCTGTCTGTCTGTCTGTCTGTCTGTCTGTCTGTCTGTCTGTCTGTCTGTCTGTCTGTCTGTCTGTCTGTCTGTCTGTCTGTCTGTCTGTCTGTCTGTTTGTTTGTCTGTCTATCTGTCTATCTCTCTCTCTCTTCTCTCTCTCTCTCTCTCTCTCTCTCTCTCTCTCTCTCTCTCTGTAATAAAGCGAACGCAGAACTGTGCGATAGATAACAAGTACTCACAAAGGTACGGAATTTCTGTACATTTCAAATCACTAAAGGAAATCCTCTTTCACTCATTCAAAGTACTGAGTGAAACAGCATATCACTGTATATAAGCGATCTGGTCCAAATGTAAATACCAGTGAGGTAGTGTCCAGGCACGGAAATACATTTTTAGAACATCAGTTCTCAGACTGTTGGATAAGTTAACTCTTCATATAAAACTTGCGACATATTTATAATGTGTTCTAAATTGGTTTCTGTCTATTTTGGTATAAAATCAATATCATTATCTGAGCCAGAACACGTTTTAATTTTTCTTTCTGGATAAAGCGCTTTAAAGCATTAAGGAGATATATAAATTATTATTATTATTATTATTACAGTTGAGGAATTTGAGAAGTCACTGAATATAAAGTCTTACTGTACAAAAGGGAGTAGTGTAAGGAGGCGTTTTCATTTGTTACCGTATTTAAAGTAGTTTTCCCTGCGCATTTACGTGGCCGAACTTGCATAACTTGATTGGTCACAGACCTGTGCGACAAAGTTTCAGTTACTGATCTATGTTTGGGGGGGGGGACTTTATTTCAGTTCTGAAATCGTTTGATTCATTTAGTCCATAATTAATGTATGCACCCAAAAGTGGCTACAAAAGAGCAGCGGTATTTTGTTGCTGTAGATATGGCATAATATTATGGATGGCGTGACGCTGATATCCCAGTAATGGATAGTTTGATGCCAGTGTCAGCGTTGTTGTTGTTGGTCGTTGCCATGTAGGTGTTGGGGGTGGGGCTGTTGTATGTGAGAAGTTTTGTTTACTATAGTGAATTGAGTAGTTTAACTGGGACGTCTTAGATCGACGGACTGAAAACAACACCACCCAGTTATTTCGCAAACATATCTGGTCTTTGTATATATTAACACACACACACACACACACACACGCGCGCACACACACACACAGCTAAAACACACACACACGGTGTCTCTCTCTCTCTGTAAAAACGAAGAGTGCCAGTACAAAATTATTAATACTCAGGATGTTTAAAGCCGTTATTGGGATGCCAAAAATCCATTGCTTGTGACGCCACCTAATAAATTAATAAATTAAAGCAATATTGTTTTTTTTTAAATTTCTTATAATTCGTCACATAATTACTACCGGTTAAATAGTAATTAACCGTTCTTTTCAGTATTCTTAAAAATTCGGGTGGAGTCCCAAGAGATGGATGCACCATTTAATATGTGGTCCAATGTTCATAGAAACATTCTAGTACCAAGTTGTTTTGTCAATATTGTCAATACACAAACACACGTGGTCATTTGTTGATGTTCACGAATATTAACCAATCAGAGAGCAAACAGAAAATATCTTCTTGAACATCTACGCCATACTTTATCCGAAGATATCGAGTGTTTATTAAATAAGCAATAGGCATTTACGATAAAAATTGGCTTCAATACGTGAACTGTTTTGTGCCGCTTCTAATTTCCCAACGCTAAAGAGATATGCCAGCTAGATCTCGGTCACTTGCTTGACAACCCTTTTGATGCAGGGTGATAATGTAACAGCCGCGCTCATTTGCATACTCAGAAAGCAAACGATAATCTCGCCAAATGGCGCTGTGCAGCCAAACACAGTGCGAACAAAATGACAATTTGACACCTGGAGGTACGGCGGCGAGCCGAAAGGACATGGAAGAACGAAAGGTTTGTCATTCTAGTAAAGCTGGAGTCGCATTTTGTGTAAAACTAGGTGCATGCGAAGTTGATACGGATGCGTGATCGTCAGCTGTTTTGCTCCTGCCTTCCCGCCGGTTGTGTTTTCGCTTCCGTTTGTTTTGTTTATTGTCAGCACGCAGATTGCCAAAACACTTTAAATCTGTACGTTACAGCCTCTGCATGCTGACCGCAAACGATTGGAACTGAATAGATATCTTACAGTTGGTTGATTTACAGTTCTATTTGACAACCAGCAGGTTGATGTCGTGGGTATAATGGTTAAATTATATTTTTCGACTTGCCAAGTAATGACGTAACGAAAATTCGCAGTTGTCAATATTTTCTATTTCTTCTGGATTTCGAACGGTACTTTGGCGGCTCTGTAACCTTAACGACCTGCGTTATTTCAGTTTGGACGCGCAGCAGTGCGTATCGTCTGTCTGGTGATGTGAAAATTTTCATTATTGTTATATTGTAGAATCTATATATTTCCATGCCTTTTGTAAACAATCTGTTGGTAGATCTATGAAGTAACACAAGAATTGCATATTTATCGTTAAACATTTGGTTTTTATAGCGACAGAAACGATTTCTGTTGCATTTTAAGAACGGACAGGTTCAAATATGTTGTTTGTAAAAAATCGTATGTACGGGTTGATGGAGATCACACACGCATAATTGGTTTTAAATTTACGAAATCATGATTAGTAATGACAGTTGAAATGAATTTAATCTCTAGACCTACTTTTTATGATTTATAAGTTTCTCTCTCTCTCTCTCTCTCTCTGTGAAATATTCAACTTCCTTGGTTAAATAGCCATAGCCTAGGTTTAGTCAGCCAGCTGTCAGTATAATATTATATCATATGCTCAGCTTTAGAAACATATTCTGATAATACATGATCCCAATAAAACAGCACAAAGTGTGTTATTTTTAAACAATTCTTGTTTTGCTACAGGAAAGTGTCTGCTTCATATAAGTATATTTGAATGGTCTAAAGAAAACATGCTTGCATTAAAGACCTACCTAGGTGTCAAAATAATTTAAATGACTAATCTACTCATGATATATGCATATGATGGTACATATGATAGGGTACTACAGCTAGACTTACTAGTTATAATATAATGTTCATCATTGTCCCAATTGACTGAAAATATTAATAAGAACTAAAGAATTTATAGATAGGTTGGCATAGTTTGGGAGGTGCCCTGAGGTGTTCTTGGAATTAGACTGCACATATCTAATTAATGCATGACTTTATTGTTTTGGGGATGCATGGCAAGCCAATTATGGTAATAGAAATATTTTTATCAGTCAGTATCTAAAGCAGAGTTTATGCAGAATCCCTCAAATTTAGAAGAATCCTTTTATATTAAATTATATGTATCCCAAAATGTTTGTCATCTGTTTTCAAAACAAGCATATTTTATGAATAAAGTTTCTGTATCTTACTCGTGCTTAATTTAGATAAGATGTTAGAGTTGACCAATAAATTTATGAAACATTATTCACAAGGTGGTACATAACCAAACATCTATATGTAAGTCAGTTCAAACTTTTTGTGTGTAGGCCTATGTGTAATTGCATACAGGTTTGAAGTTGCTACCTTTGAAAGTCTGAGAAAATGTTAATCATCTTCTTGCTTCAGTTCAATTCCTTGTAGTATTTTATTAATAGAAATGGCATGAAAACAATACTATGAGACTTTCATACTATCATGGTGATACATATTTTACTTTATTCTTCTTTATAAGATTGTAATTTCATTCAGTGAACAGGTATAATGTACATATAAATAGAGGGTGATAAATGTTTTTGAGGGTATGCTCAAATTGCCTGATCACCCTGCAGCACTCCTCATATTTGATAGTTGTAATCAATTGTTGAAACATACAGAAACGGTTAGTAGTACCATACTTGTATTGAAGACATTCCCCTGATGAGTAAAAAAATCAAATAAATTAATTGTTTGGGTCTTATTCAAGAATATTGAAGGGGCGCCTCCATGGTCTAGCAGTAGCGTGTTGGACCACAGATCACTACCACCCATGTTTGAATCTCGGCATGGGCATATCTGAAGGTTGTTTCATCTTTGACTTCACTTCATTACCTTTAGAGGTTGCTCGGCCCATTTTGCCTACCATGTGCATAAAAGTGGCCGTAAAACACCAATCATCATCATCATGAATATTGAACAACACAATTGTTTCAAAGTTTCTCTTTGATATCCCTGCATTAATCTAATGGCTTATTCATGTGTCGATGATTCTAACAGTTTCATTAAAACTATGGACACATGGAATGTTCATCCCTGCAGTACATGTTCAGAAATTTAAGAAAGTCAGATGAATCGTGGATTCATACAACTATATATGATGAAAGAGGTTAAAACAATGGGTGTCATCAGGTAAGAACATCACTAACATATTTTCCCTGTATTTAAAAAGATCACTGAAAGTAACAACTCTGCCTCTGGACCAAATAGATATTGCAGGATATGAAATAAGCTCAAAATCTACTATCCAGCAGACCTGGTATGTTTGGAATCATACCAAATGGACAAGATTTTTAAGGGTTGCAATATCTTCTCATAACTGACATAATTAGTTGTATGATGACAAATGTTTGTGGATTGAACTTTTGTATGTCTTATTAGGTTCATAAAGGATTAGGATGCTCATATAATGCAGTCTGTACTAGTAGTAGTACATTTTGCTATAAAGCTGCTGTGTTACCTGCAGGTTGTTTCATCAGGTAGTACCTAATGCGTATCATCATTCATATTATTATATGCACTATTCAAAATCCTTACTAGCTGTTGTTGCATTACATGGATGACCGAGCAGATGGTATCATGGTTTAGTGTCTACCTTACAGATACTTAGCTGAATGGCTTTTGTGGAATTAAATTGTCGCATACTAGTATTTACTATTGTCATATCCATGTCATCAACAGTGTTTCTTTGTTTATAAATACAACCTGAAAAAAATATCAAACTTGGCTTTGATGTGATGTCGTGACATTACCAGTTTGGGTTAAAATAACAAAAATGAATAAGACGTTTATAAGCATAATTGGTACCAACCCATCAAGCTGGTTTTTTGTCATAGTTACCAGCTGAGCTACATTTTACATCCTCTGGCATAGGGTGGGTGGGTGTTTATTTCACACTCTGTTATTGTATTGTTTCTATGCATACATCCATGTGAATCTGACAGTATCTTGTCGATAGAATCATATTTTCAATGACTGATATTCATCCTTTTTTTGTACATTTAGAGGAGATGTTGGGCAAGTGGCATTGTTTACCAGGAACCTGAATATCACCCACTCAACTCAGTATCAGGCTAATGACCTGATGGTTAAAAATGGCTCACCTGTAACAGAATCTGCTATTGTGGAGCCAGCTGAGTTATAATAGGACTAGACTATAAAATTGCATTGTTTCTTTGTGAGTTTATTGTAAAATGCCTTTTAGTGGCTTCTGCTGGTGAGGGCTTTTTATTGAATCTACATTAATGGTAGTATTATAATCCTGAAAAGTCTGTAGTGTGATCTCACATGGTGGGTATTAATAGTTATGTTGTAATAATGTTTTGGCAGTGAAACCATTTTGACATTTATTTGTCTTGTTTTAACGTTTTGGATTCAAGTTTAACACACTGACTGGTAACACATGTTTGGTTGGTTGTTGAACCATTGCTAAAAACGGTCGACAAATTGGTTAATTGTATATCTTTGAAAATGGCACCACTTGATCCTTTTAATATGCTTCTTTTGGTACCAATGAATTCTGATCTAAAGTCATCACAATCTTGGGATTATTTAGAGCTGATGATAGCTAGTGTAGCACAGAGCTATTCCACATGATTTGTCATGCTTACATCATTAACTGGTTTTCTATTTGTAGCCTAGCAATTCTTTCAGTTTGAAGAATGCTCACTTATTGGCTTGTGGTTCCAGGTTTGTCTAGAACCTTTGAGGATGTATAGGACACTCGAAACCTCTGTCTGTGGGATGTTTCATCTGACCAACTCATTTCTCTGTGTTTCTCAGTCACATGTCCCCGGTGTGACCAGTGCCCAGTGGTGCTAAACAAATAATATCACTCACCCTTTGAGAATGGTGGGCAGTTAATACTAATAGTATTTAGGCATTCATCACCTACATAGTATGGACCAGGACGTTCTGATCTTAATGTTACCTCCCATAGGTATTACTGTTTTTAACTGACCATTAGAAGCACACTACTCTATAACCAAACTCTAACCATATACTCAGTTATGACAGTCAGCAAGGATATTCTGAACTTAATATGTATGTGTGTAAGGACAAGTGCATACATACACTCACAGTTTATTTATATATAGATGAATACCTGGTGCAGGTTAACTATAAACTGTATGGGGAAGTTTCACACTCTGAAATTTGAATGCTTCATACTTCTGAATGGGTTGAGTTATTGTAGTACTGCTGGCACAAGACAACGATTCGATATGACAGGACATGTATGAATAAAAAGACAAAACCCTGAACAGATTCAACATTAAACACTTTGCAATCACCGTTAAACTAACCGTGATTTACAAATCAGCATGGCTAGTTGGATAACCACTGATGGATATTACTTATTAGCTAGAATCATGAACATTTAAAAACTGGACCAACGATATTACGGTGGTATTGCATTCATTCTAGCTAGAATGCCTTGGTCAAGCTTTTACTGCAATGGTTTAAGTGTGGTTAAGCATCTGTTCTCATCATGTTATTGGACTGGGAGATTGGCTATATTCAGGACTTCTTATTTAAGGTAGTCTGGTGTAGAGATGGTCTTGTTGTATCTGTAGCAAAATCTTGCCCCTCTGTAACATTTCTTATCTATATGCTTTATATGTGATCCAGGTCAAAGGTTTTAAATATATACCCATTTCTTTTTGGTATTTGCCAGGTGATCTCCACTTCTCTGAGTGTAAACAATGAATAATTAGTAAGAATTGATTGTTGTATTAGTGTAGACAGTCCACTTGGTGTTAGATCAATCAGTTGCAGAAACATAAATTATGTTCTAAGTTTAAAGCATTTGTACCAGATGGCATAAGTCATTACATTTTGTTGATGCTCTCCAGGTTTTAGGTATACATCTACTATTGACACCAAAAAAATAAATTAAGTACAACGTGTGATGCATCGCCACCCGGTGATAGCATACCTCAGCTGTCAAGCTTGTTAATGTGCTATGTGGAATACCGATTAGAGATAAAATAAGCTGCAGAATAAAGTGCTATGGTGAAAAAATTGGGATTCGGTCTTCAAATGGCCCATTACCGTGTCTTTGGAGATTGTGAGTGTAAATTAAACAAAATCAAATCGAAATATCTATCTTCATGTATATATTATGGCTTTAATCAGTGGCTTCTTTTTTTCACTTTTTTGGTAACTGTTCTCTTTATTCTTAGTCTGTCATCAACAATTGCAATTATTATAATCCTTTGATCAGAAAGATGAATGGAAACAGACTTGAGTGTAATAACATAAGTGGAGTTTCTTAGGTTTCCTGTGAGTATCCTTAATTACAGGGTTGATATACTGGTATGTACAATGAAACATTGCAATGTTAGATTGCATCTATATATTGCATTAAAATTATTTTGTAAAAGACATTTACCAATTTATGTATTATCATTATTATTTTTAATTAATCATATACCCATTTTTTATCTTTAAAATTTGTTATGAACCATAGCATATTAAAAATATAACACAAAATAAGTTTATTGTACGTCAATCAATTATAGAGATTAAAGTTTTTAAGTTATGTGGGAAAGACCAAGGAGCAAAAGTCCAGATGAGCAATTATTGAAACGACTAAAGACTGAATGGGCCAAAGACCTGGACCCGAAAATATTACATTATAAAGTTCTGCTTCTTCCGAGACTGGTCGAAACTGATTTCTTCAAGAACAGGTGGTAGAAAATGGCAGATCTAATTGCCATTCTATGACTTTTTCATAGATTAACTAGATCAAAAGAATACGTCAGATATAGGATAAACATATGATTTCTTCCAGCTGCCAGCGAATTGATGTAGTGTTGGCCAGTTGTTATAAAGAGCATTGCCTAGGTTGATACATTTGTCAGTAGCTCATTCTTACTCTTAGTTGCTAATCGTCTATGCTTCAGGTTCAGTATTCCTTAAGGCATGTGGTTCATGCAGTAAAACATATAACAGTGTTGCTTCAGTGCACATCTAATTGATATTGGCATGATGCTGATAAGACGAAGCTCCACCTATGTTGATAAATCTAGTCCAGCCAGACACTAATTAGTCTTACAGTGAGACAACATGTCAGCAGTTCTAGACTTAAAACAGTTCTTCTGGAAATATTTTACTAACTATTTTGAAAGTATCTCCATTCATAATTGCCAATCATGTTTAATATTTCCTTTGAGAACACGGGTAATAAATATATAACAAACAGCGTCTGTTTAAATACAGTTCAGTTACTATGGCTGTGTTTTTGCTGCGATGAGCATCCACATTTATAAATAAAAGGTAGAATAATTAATTAACTATAATGGTAAGATATTATTAACTATTGGGGGTTAGGGATAACCATTAGTAATTATATCCCATGCAATCATTGTACGTTATTCTGCTATAAATGAATCTATTTCTTCCTGGATATTATAGACTAGAGTACACCATCCCTGGAAAAAACTAATAATTCTGCTTCATTCTGTAAAGCAGTAAAAAGAACACTGTGGTAATATTATCATAGTGATGAAGATCTCTGGTGAAACTGGTAGCATCGCTGGGCAGGTTCCACTCAGATGTCTGTTAGGCTTAGACTTCGGTCTATGTGTAAAGGGTGTTTCATCCTTGATAGTCATTCATTAATTTTGCAGCTTGCCTTGCCAGATTGGCTTATGATAGGGCTGCCCGTAAAACAAGAATAAGTGTTTAAAAAAAATTATATTGTTTTAGGATAGTTAATTTATATTCAGTTTGTCATTGTGCCGGTACTAAAAATAATGGAGACATTCTGCTCATGTGTAGTCTCCTGTGAAAAGTATGCTGTGCTATCCGACCAATGAAGTCAACCACAGATATGTTGCGTTTCATCTGTCTGTACTGTGAGAGCTTACCCCCCAATCTGTTACTGTCACAGCCTCACTCAGTCTGTATTGTCATCTTCATTTCTGCTAATCAGTTACTTCTCCATCTGAGCCATAGCAAGCAGCAATTACTAATGGTCTTGTAATATCTAAGGGAGCAGGACAGTTATTGATCAACTGCTAGGCTTGGCTTTCTAGTACTTCATCGTCTACAGAATAATTTTTTTCTCCAGCCTCTGCACTAGAAATGTGTAATGGCTTTGTTCCCACACACCTGGGCAAATTGTCAACATGTTAAAAATCTTCACTGACACATTAATTAGGAACAGAAACCTGTTTGGAACAAGCTTGCTTTCTCTTTACTTTTGATGATGTGTGACATATGTTCAGGAAATCCTTCTTTCTGGTGATTTGATGCCAGTTCTAGATTGCAGTTGCTGTTAATCTCAGGATCACTCTCCTATTTACATTCACAATGAATGATATTGTTAATCTTGGATTAACATTGATAGGCCAGCATGATAGTAGGTAATACAGATAACTGACTGCTTAAATGCACTGGCCAAATACCAAACATGTCTGACAGGTTTCTGTTTATTTGTGAAATATTAATTTTCGTTCCTAATCATGGGGACCCTTTTTACATCTAAAATCTACATTGTCAATATTTTTATTCTCTTGAACTGAATTTAATTTTTCCCGTTGATATTTTTGAAGTATTAAAACCATTTAGTTTCAAATGGCTTTGTTACTAATACAAGTACACCCATTTCAAGAATCAAAACATGCATAAATTTGATAAATATTGGTACACCTTGATACACAGCTGGCAATATCTGGGAAATAAGGCCACCCAAACTACCATATATCACATATTTTTCTCTTCTACACACACACACACACATATATATATATTTACACACAGAGAGAGGGGGGGGGGGATAAAATGTTTATTCCAATTAAATATGAATTAACTGCAGTTCATTTTTTTTAATTATCAGATGCACAGTCAAAATGTCACACTCGC
Source organism: Paralvinella palmiformis (assembly GCA_025642065.1). Taxonomy (NCBI): domain Eukaryota; kingdom Metazoa; phylum Annelida; class Polychaeta; order Terebellida; family Alvinellidae; genus Paralvinella; species Paralvinella palmiformis. The sequence goes on along the minus strand of JAODUP010000141.1, from coordinate 1,136,439 downwards.
ATACAACATATCTATCTATCAGTAATTGTTTGCTAACTAAACTGTGTTTGTTATTAGCTGAGTACATGGGATCATTGTTACACTACACATCTGATACTGCTTCTGTAAAGAATAACCCCACTTAAGTGCACTTCTTTATGATACATAGGTTCAGCTCTCCCAAAATAGTCGCGTTCAGCATGTTTTGTCAATTCTGGTTGGCCCGTTAAGTTTTATTAAATCAGGTGGTCTCTGTAAATGAACGCATCAATAATAGTTGCACAGAGCATTTAGGCGTAATAATCCTTTCATATGACTGATAAAATGGTAACATTTAACACTCACAGATAGGTAAACATTGACTTAATTAGATGCTACGTATTCCATGTCACACCTAATCAATACCATACTTATATTGAGAATCAGCATTTACTGAGCATTTATTTTTATGGGTTAACTGTTACTTGTGATCCTCATTCAGGATTCCATACATGTTTATTATAACTTCTTATTTTGCTTTCATGTGCAATGTCTGTATAGATTAAGAAATGTGTTTCTTGTTAATTTCTGAATAAATTGTGGATTATGGCATACAGAAATATTAGTGTGTGTGAAAGAGTTTGAAAGAGAGATGGGCTTGTTATCCAAATATGCTTTCATCATTGTAGAAACATTACACAACTTAAGTTTGGAAATATGTGTTTATAGTTAAGGAGTCGATTGTTTTTTGGGGACTTTATTAGGTAGCTATTTTTATTAACAGGGTATCTTCACACACTTAACACCTGTAACCTGTTTAATTAATTACAGATCAGTGTGGAAGTGGTGACGTTTTGATGTTAGAATGTAATTACTTATAAACAATGTTTATTAAATTCCAGACACCGACGCTGGAGTTTAACCCAAAGGCAAAGCCCTTCTTACCATCCAGCACGTGTGTTTCTATAGAAGCAAGAAACTCTGTAACCCGTAACACGGACAGTCACACTAAGTCAGATGACACCAGCTATACAATAGCCGCAGGTCAGTAGAAAAATGAAGTTTGCAGAGATAGTTTTTTTTAAATCTTTTGAATTTAACTCATTTTAATAGGACATTTTGATGTCCTAGATAATTCCTTCTGATAAATAAAGATTTTGGTTTGAAATGTAACATTCCATAAATAAGCCCTCTCAGATTATTTGCCCATCATAAAGAATTTATTGTCAAAATGTGAAGAATATTCTGTCATCCTGTGATTGTAAATTCTTTAAGTAATATCTATTTGGGGATTTTTGCTGATAGTGTAAAATTTGATTCCATTAATTTCGATTGACTGGCATGCAAATTAATTTTGCCATGAATAAAGTAGTGTCCGTTTTTTCTTCTATGGATACATACAAATATTAATACAACCATATTAGCTTGAGTAGCACTAGCAGTAAAAATATTAGAAAATCATCCAGGTCTGCCTTATGATGGAGGTTGTGTGTACCATCATAATGTATATGTATAATGCTTGTTTTCTTATGTGTCACATTTACTTAGTATGTCTACGGATTCATGGGCATTAACAACATATTAATAATCTAATACTAATACTGAATTGGTTTTGCTAAGAAATGTGTAATTAATATCATCTTAAATCAGAACGGTTTTCTCACATGTAATGTTCGTAGCTTACTGATAAAAGTAAACAACAGAAGCTGGTTAATTTAGTAAATGCTCTACTAGTTTTGAGCACATTTTTTATATTTTAAAACATCAACTGTACACACTCAGTCGCTGTATGTGCCTAAAAGTGTTGCTGATGAGTTTTATGTGTGATTTGAATAGGTTTTGGATGAACACGGATAGTTGAACGTGCCATTTTCAGGACCTAGAATGATTTTTATCTTTGGTTATAAAAAACTATTGGAGCCTGTCACCCAAAGATCTTATTTAGTGATAACAAAATTAAACTATAAGTCTGATGACAAGAAATGTGAAAACTAATTTTTCACTTGTATGGAGGCAACACCAATAATATAATATCACTAACATAATATATATATATATATATATATATTAAATGTTTCTGTTTTATGGACACTTTTGTGCACATGGTAGACTAAATGGGCCACTAACCTATATATTAAAGATATTGGTTATCTCATGCCATTATTTGGAGTGAGGTTGTGCCACTGTTGAACTGCCCTTAGAAGTATTTTTCCTTGAATTGTGATCTAATAACATTGATAGTAGTATTAATATTTCTAATCAGCTGTATACACACGCGCGCACACACCTACACACATTATCTAAAGATGTAATGACATTTCTAGTTGTGTTTATTTGGTATGGCTAGAATATGTTGTTGATTGTCATTGCCATTCACCTCCCTGTTCAGCTGATGTTTGAACTTTCTTAATTTATGTTGTAAAATATATTATAATTTATAAGAAAGATGTAATATACGTTTGTTTATTTGAAAACACCTTGTGTATCAAATTTAAATACCGTAGGTCCTGCCCATTAAGCCGATATTTGGAGTCAATGTTATTACCCTTATTTTCTGAGGTTGGTTTAATGGCCGGTGTTATTTCAGTGTCAAGAAATTCAGTAATCGGGAGAAGAAATTTCAGTATGTTAGCAGCCTTCTACACTCTATCTAGATCTATATGCAAACGGACATCAGTCGTCATTTTGATTTAAACTCATGCAGTCATGGAGTTAAAATAGAAGTGAAACAAGTTGATGATAATCTTACCTGGCTTTATAATGAAATTTACTAGTTATATGTAGAATTATCAGATTTTTGTAATTATGGATAAATGTTGTTGGACTCAGTAGCGCATTTCACTTCTTTCAACTTAAAGGAAGCATTGGTAATGAGACAACATGTACCCATCACATCCTGTACCCAAGAGCATCGTATCTCATTTGTTTAGCAGCATAGACGTAGATATACATCCTGTTTTCATAGAAGAGCATATTTATCATTATGGTAATAATATAGGATTATTAAAAAGAAAAAGTTCAGTTTAAATAAAAATATTTATTTCAGAAATTTTAACATCGTTTCACAACACAATCTTGTCTTTTAAATACATTTATAACTGTTCCCACTTTCTGGTTCACAAGCGCGATGTTCGATGATATTTCTTGGCTATTTCATGTGTTCAAAACGTTTGATATTATCTAAAAATACTGCTGGGAAGTTCAGATTTTAGGTTAGCTTAATGGTCGGTACTACCGTAAATCATGATATTTTAGGCCTAAATTACGACCTCAGCTTACAGTGCTTTTCAGAAGGAATTTGGAAATATCAGTTGTCGTTTTTTCAGTCCTCATTTCTGCATGAGCCATTGTTATTATGAGTGATGCCATGTATTTGTTTTTGCAGAACGCAGCAGTATGAAGGAAGCAGAGATCTTGCCCATGCTTTCAGATGCTCTTAACTCTACAAGCACACCTGTCAGCTCATTTAAACAGATACCCTCAGTGTCACATGAAGATAAAGGATTCTCAGGGTACAGGAATGGCCAGGTTAGAATTTGGAGGCGACATCAGTTTTGTATAAGTTTTCTTCAGACGTGAATGCATGTGTGAATATTCATCTCTTATCATACTTAGAATAAGGATCACATTTATTTGTTGTTAGTGAGAGGTCATCTATTCCCATGTATGTTCAGGTCAGGTTTGGAGTAACCGAGAAAGGTCAGTTGCGGTTCTAAAGTATTTTCAGGCACAATTCCAGTTTCAGTTATTACAATTATAGAAACTGTCTATCAAAAATTGCGTTTATTAATGTGAATCTTATTATTACTGAAAATTAGCATTTGGTTTAATAGATCTTGTGGTCATAGTTAAATCCATTTAGTAGCTTCTTGTGTCAGTCCGGAGTGATTAGCCAAGTTTTGATTGCCCCTGAACCATTGCATGCATAACAGGCAGCTGAAATTGCCCATGGTATTAATAAGAGCCAATTTATGGAGAATGCCTTACCATTGTGCTGTGCGTTTAAACAATTCCTGCTAGTTGGTACTAGTCAGACATGGGATGGGGTCAATTCAATTCCGGAATTGGAATTGATGGTAAATTCCAATTGATTATTTAAAAAAAATGAATTGTAATTGGAATTGAGAAATTTTGAATTTGAAGTTTCCAGCCAAACAATTAAATCCAAAAATTAATATACCATTTTTACAATGTTAACACATGTGTTGTTACCAATATACTGTAAATACTGTAACCATAATGATCCAGAGCTTTGGTTCCTTATATATATATATATATATATATATATATATATATATCAGATATGCACACCAACTGTGGCACCCCAAGTGAGCATTTAGCCACTGTGACACCACCACATAGCATACCTGTAATCTATATAGAGATATTGCTATTTAGGAATTAATTAATTTTATCATCTCACCAGGAATGGCTAAGCAAATACATTCGTTTCAAGGCTCCTACTGGGCAGTGGAATATAAACATACCTTTGATGATTAGAAAATATACTCTTACATGAGGATGCACCCAAGACTATGATCCACCATGTGATATAATACCTTTTTAGCTAACCACATAGCATGCCTGTAATCTATATAGAGATATTGCTATTTAGGAATTTACCCCCATTCAATGTTTAGAACAGGCAAAATTAAATTAAATCCACAAATTAATTTACCGTTTAATTTTTTAATTCAGAAATATTTCTTCCATGACAATCCTACTTGAAATATAAACTACTTGGAGTATCTACTCATGGTAAAAAATAATAAGCAAAAAAAGAATTGAAATTGGAATTGTCTGGTACTAGTAAGGTTTATTTATTAAATCTGTATTATGAATTTTAAGCTACCGGAAGGTCATCTTCTCTGAAACTACTGATTAAAACAAGAATTTCAACTTTTGACTTGAAACTTGTACCAGATTGTTTGTTTGTAATTCAATTATAAATTGATTTAACTAAACCGAAGTGACTGCTACTTGATTAACATAAACTTCATTATGTACGGAATATATGATTAATTTGGTGAACTCAACCATTGTGCAATCCTGACTGATGGTGAAACCTGATCAGCATAGCGAATCCCTCTGACTCTGAGTTTAAGTGTCCATTCTTCTTGTAGGTACCTTCCTCTGGTGACAGCCTCCATGAAGTATATTTCAGTCAGCTGAGTCACCTCTTGGATGATCTTCCTGCCAGCTTGCACACTGCTGTAGACTCTCACACCGCATCATCTGAAGATTCTCATATCTCGTCTCCGTACTCCAACCCGTCGACTTTGAAGTCAATCCAGGCAACATCCAACGGCCTGCCTGTGATCAATCGTCTGAGCTCTAGCTGTCTAACGGAGCCTAGCCCTACTCCAACGGTGTACACCACAGTCCACTCATCACAGCAGAGCCAGTATGATCACCAATATGATGACCCGCTGTCTAATGAACACCCACTTGATGGCTATGCCACACTGTTTGGCTCACACGTGAAGCCATCGAACGTAGTCGACAACGACTTGTTAAATCACAGTATGTCCAGTGATAAGGTGGAGCTGAATGGCAGCTCGTCGAGTGCGACAGGACTTAATGGACTGGATGAAATGGTTAGCAAGCTTCTGGAGGATGATTTGGCTAACAGCTTAAACCATGGATATGCTGACACCAATGTCCTGGAGAGGGAAAACTGTACATTGAACTCTGATGTGTTGTCATTTGACAGGTTAGATTTCTGGTTGTGGATAATTATCTCTCATTGTCTTTCTGTGTGTGTGTGGATGCACAAATGATGCTATTTATAAATTATTTCATTACATTGTTGTCTTGTACTATCCGCAGCGTACATTTGTAACATTTTCAATATTTTTACAGTTCATCTGTGTCGGGACAAAGTCTGTGGCCATCGTCAGCTGGTGTTGGCACTCCTCAGACAACTCAGCATAATTCACTCTCCTATGGCAGTATGGAGCGGGGTCACAACAAACACAGGGCCAACAACCTCTGGGATGATGGCTATTTCGGTGAAAGTTTCACATCTCCGGATCGTTCCACCTTTGATGAGCCGAGCAGCAGCAAAGCGGACGATTCCAAGTTCTATCAGCCATCAGTGTTCAATGGTAGCTCAGGACCTAGGGGCAACGTCATGGTGTCTGATGCCAACAAACTGTTGGAGAGCAGTCTCTTTCAGCAGCTGGCCAACGAGGAGACCTCGGCTGACCCACTTCTCGCATATAACAGTCTCATGGAGCAGAGTTTCCAGTCAACTGCCGAACTGATCAACCAGTCTCAGGCACTGCTCGCACAGAACCAAGCTACCATTCAATCTCACACTCGAGCACAGCAGCAAAAGTTGCTTCAGCAACAACAACAACAACAACAGCAGCAGCAGCAGCGGCTTTATAACCAGAGGGTTGCACAGCATAATGCTGCTGTTGCTGCTGAGAGACAAGCGCTGCTGCAGAGCCTTCTGTCGAAGACTGTGTCACACAATCATGAACAAATGTTTAACAATGTCAATGGCGTTAACAACCTCGGTGATATCGCTGCTAAGCGTGAGAAGATCATTGAAGCTCTGAAGGCACAGAATGAGAAGCACACCGATGCCTTCAGCATTTCTCAGCAGCGTCATCTGCAACAACAACAGCAGATGCAGTCCGTGCAGCTATCACTGCAGCAGCAGCAACAACAACAGCAGCAGCAACAACAGATAATGTCAAGCATCATGCAGCCAATCAGCATACTGACTCAGCAACCGGCCACATCTCTGGCTTGTCATCACCTACAGCCACAGCATCAACAAGCTTACCATGGCCTCTCTGGTCCAGCCACTCCTAACTCCATACAGGCTGACAGCATGGAAACCCAACTCTCACAGATACAACAAAATATTAACCTCAAACTACAGATACTACAGGAACAGCAGAAACTGGCTGCTAAGGTAATTAATGTGATCGCACAATTGTTCAAATTGTTTCAATTGAACTGTCCACTGGTTGTAACCAAAAGGAATAATACAGTGGGAATCTCCTGAGGGACTGCTGCACAGCCCATTTAGCCTACCATGTGCACAAAAGTGGCCATAAATCATCAATCATCATCATCATAAGATGATGTTTGTCTTGGTGTAAGATCCTAGAGTAAGAGTTGATGATGTTGTTGAGGTATGTTATTTAGCCTCGGATCTTGTCACACCTGGGACACATGGATGAGAGGTGACTCCCTAAGGAAACAAATTCCACAATCACAGGTGCAAACTGGATTTGAGCCAGTAAACATTGGTTTAGAAGGTGCAAACTGGATTTGAGCCAGTAAACATGGGGCTAGAAGGTGCAAACTGGATTTGAGCCAGTAAACATGGGTTTAGAAGGTGCAAACTGGATTTGAGCCAGTAAACATGGGTTTAGAAGGTGCAAACTGGATTTGAGCCGGTAAACATGGGGCTAGAAGGTGCAAACTGGATTTTAGCCAGTAAACATGGGTTTAGAAGGTGCAAACTGGATTTGAGCCAGTAAACATGAGTTTAGAAGGTGCAAACTGGATTTGAGCCAGTAAACATTGGTTTAGAAGGTGCAAACTGGATTTGAGCCAGTAAACATGGGTTTAGAAGGTGCGAACTGGATTTGAGCCGGTTAACATGGGGCTAGAAGGTGCAAACTGGATTTGAGCCAGTAAACCTGGGTTTAGAAGGTGGGAACTGGATTCTAGCCAGTAAACCTGGGTTTAGAAGGTGGGAACTGGATTCTAGCCAGTAAACATGGGTTTAGAAGGTGCGAACTGGATTCTAGCCGGTAAACATGGGTTTAGAAGGTGTGACCTGGATTCTAGCAGGTAAACATGGGGTTAGAAGGTGCAAATTGGATTCTAGTTGGTAAACATCGGGTTAGAAGGTGCAAACTCGATTCTAGCCATTAAACATGGGGTTAGAAGGTGTGAACTAGATTCTAGCCGGTAAACATGGGGTTAGAAGGTGCCAACTAGATTCTAGCCGGTAAACATAGGGTTAGAAGGTGCTCACTGTTGGTCAAGTACATCGATATTTGGCTAGTTGCCTGCTATTAATGAATACCCTGTAAATCATTAATTATTACTCAATATACTGAAGCAACTCAGAACAGATTTATTTTAATAGGTCTTGTATTATCATAGTACGGTAATTTAACTATTCGGAGCTGCTCAAAATCTCTTTCAGACAGCAGAATTGGGATGCCCTGAATTATGCCAGCTCTGCAAAATTATTTCCAGCTCAGAAATACCTAATTCCTTCAACTGTACTCAAGTCATTGTTTTTTTTATATTGATCAGAATACAACAAAAATGTCAGTATGATCGATCAGTCAGTGCCCTCATGGAATGCCATCACTCCCTTTTATCCCTTAGTTCATGATCATCAGTGTCATCTCATCCCATCTTCTCACCAGAATCATTAGCTACACTGTCATTGACTTATTGTTCAGAATCATACTTAGCTGTTGTTCTAATACTTGTGGAGGACCCACCTGTTCACCTATAATCTGTTTTATAACTCTATGGCCATTGTAGGATTAAATTATACCACCTCTAGTAACAGGCATACATAATCATCAGGGCATAATGGTGTCATGTCCACGAGTCATTTATTATTGCACACAGTCTGTTGTCAAAATATCACATTTCATATGAAAATCTTAAAAATAAATATGTTTACACTTGGAGAACTCTCTCCAAATTGACCCATTTTGATATTAGTATTCCCACAAGTTTTAAGGGTATTTTTCTCTGGTTATCAAGAGCTAATATGAGTTAATGATTTGTTATGAATGAAATAGCTTAATGAGCATTTTTCATCATAAAATATCATGCATGATGACAAAACATACTGTTACTAGTGTTAGTATTTATTTTATGATTTTTCATTACTACATATCACAGCCAAAATTATATATTTAATTTTGTTGTGGTGAAAAGTTAAATAATTATTAATTGGTGAAAGCAGTTGCTGTTAGTGTGGCTTTATTTCACACCCTGATATTCCTTTTATTACAGTGGAACATTATAGATTAGGGGGTAGTATAAAATTTATTAATTTACATTATGTGTGAATTTGATACTTGTTTCATCACAGAAGTTTCACTGTAACTAAATGTTTGTGAAACGTTACTTGTAATTTGCCTCGAACTCATATGATATGCACTAAGTAATGTGTGTCTATCATTTGCAATCTCTTTGGTAAGCTCATGTGTACTTTCTCAGGTAATTCCCAACATAAAGTTAATCAGTGTCTCTTTTAAAATCAATTCAGCGAGCAATCAAGTTGAGTGTTTTTAGATAGCTGATTGTTTTTACAAAACACAATGACTGAGAAGAGCTACATAAATCAGAAACATCTGTGTATATCCTTTATAAACTTATACAAATTTATTATCCATAATGATTAGTTTATGTTCTCCTATTTTCAGAAGTTAAATGCTCAGCTGGCAGCTAGACTCCAGAGTCAGTCACCAATTCAACCTCATTATGATAAAAGAAATCTTCCTGGGGGACATTCTCCAATTGGTGATGGCATGTTTCGTAACTTACAGCCACGAGGAACGCCTGGATTTAGATCTCGGCCATTGAAGGAACCTGGACAAGATCTTAAACACGCAAATCCTTTATCAGGTGAGAAGGTTTTATCTTCTGAAGTGTTAAGCAGGTATATGAAGCATTTATGCTTACCATAATAGGAAGGTAAATGACTAAGAGTACCTGCTCCATAGCTACTTGCATAGGATGAGTCAGGATAGATGAAGCTAAAATTAGCTTCTGTTAAAATTAGCTTTTTCACCATTGGAATGTTTTATGCACTGAGAAGGTATTCAGCACCATACAGTAGTATTTAACAGATTCTTCAGGCAAAACGCATTTTCTTCGAGGTTCTGTGTAAGAACAGAATTGGTAAAGTTAAGTCCCATCACATTACATTATTTTAGTGAACTTGGTCCCAGTACATTTATTTTGTCAAGAACCTGTTTTGTCCACCATGATTATCATAATTGAAAGACAAGATCCATCTAAGATGTTTGTGTGTGATGTATCAAGAATATGAATGATACTCCAGCTCAGGCCAAGTTATATTGGTCAGTTTTCCTGTGCATAAAAATAGCTGTCAGCTGAAATATTTTGAAAGCATTGCAGGTAAAGTCTTGTCTAATGTAAATGACCAAGGAATACATAATGTTGCCTTACAATTTCAAACTGTAACAGATTATTTTGGGGGGGGGGGGGATACACTGGTTTGTTAAATAAACTGGCTGTGGAAAAGAATTTTCCATCCATCTGCATAGTGTCTGTTGAACAGTTATATCAAGACATGATCAGTACTTCATGTACTTGGCCAAATCAGCCGACAATATAAACAAAACTGTTCTTATCGTAAAGTAATACATGAATTGTGGGAATGAAGGGGCAGTTGATAAACCCCATTTACTTCCATAATAGCTCTTGGTCTTTCTACTCAGACCAGTGAGTTGGGAAAAGGGCTATTGATACAGTATTGCTGTTCAGTTTGAATAGCTACAGACTAAAAGTTAAAAAATGTTTTGCACAAGAGTTGAAATGCTGCTCTTGGCTTTTGTAAATACTTAAATGTTTTGCCTTCATGAATCATCGTGTAGTTGAGCAACTTCTAACATTGTTAATATTTTAGATGAGTCATATTAGTGTCAGCAAAAGAATCATTAAATTTTTAATGACAAAAACAATACATTTAGGAACAGTTCTTCCTCAGATGATATGACTTAAAAGTTAAATGTGTAATGCTTATAAAAGTAACCCCAAATCCTCCAATATTAAATAAGTTTTGCCAAGTTTGTAATTTTAAAGGCAGTTTAAATCCCAGGGTTATTTTGGGTTTTTATTTCAGTACTGATATAAATATACAATGAAGCACTGAAACATAATATATTTTTTTAATATTTTGAACTAATAGTTTCCTGTATACTTAAATAAATTTTCTTGCATTTGATCATATTTCAATTTAAGTTGTATGTCTATATTTAGATTTCCTCATTTTTATTAAAGTTTTCATAAAATAATTGCCTCGAAGGGGGGCAGCAATATAAAGCTCTAATTAGGGTGATAAATATTTCCATTTAATATTAATATCATTTATCATCAAAGATTAATTATTGTAAATTGTTATTATTCATTTATTTATTTCATTCACAGCTGGGAAAATGACAACAATATTGAGTAAACTACATGTTTGTATAATGGCGAACAACTGCCTCTGGTTTTAGAAAAATCTAAATATTATTCCTTTTTGTACAAATTAATTTCATTGTACATTATTTAATTGTTGAAGTAGACTACTGACTTTTGTGTGTCAGGATTGAGGCCAATGTACTCATGTAATTGTCCTTGTTGTAATCGAGTATATATTTTGAAGTACTCTGTACTTGGGTCTACTCGTGATATGAATTAGTCAGTACTTGTACTCGAGTACATTCATGAAGTATTCCTACTGTCAGAGTATATCCCAGTACTTTCACCATAAACAAGACATTGTTTTCAATCTCTCATTTCAATTGTGTATATATTCATCTTATTTCAGTCATAAAATTGGTCACTAATTTTAAATGATAATTACTGCTGATATGTCCCATCCATGTTAAGCATAGAAGCATGACTGTTATGTACTGTAAAAAAATCGAATTTAATTTGAGTTGCCTCCAGCTGAGTGTCAGATATACAATGTACATTAGTATTAACTTCGCTAAGCACCAATACTGTGATATAATTATTATGGAATTTCTGTCTATCTGGATGCATAAAAGTCATTTATAGCTTGTAGCAAACAAATGGCACATAAAAACATGGACAACATCATTGTACTAAGTTTAATACCATTGTGGAACACTATGTGGTCAGCACGTTATTTGAGGACCACGTGGAATTGAGTTTCAAGGGAAATTGTCTTGTGGATTACCTGACCATGTCATAAGGATTATTGCTTCAAAACTAGCACATATGATTTCTTCTGATATAACTTGATGGTTGACAATGAGTGTACACTGCAGACATTTAGACATTATGATTATAGCTGCATTTTCACTCCTGCCTGTGATGTTTCATTTATTATTTTCTGTTTACATACATAATATCTGGAATATCTTTGTTTTCATACTCATAAAAACTGCATGTACACATACTCAAGAACTTTCCCATGTACTCGGCCCTAACCCTGCTGTTTTTAAGATGTGTTGGTTTGTGTATGAATTGGTTGCTGATTTATTAATAATGTATACTATTTTGGGTAGATAACATAACCTATATGTCTTTATCAGCTGTATATGTTACAGGTGATCATGCAGCACAGCTGTTAGCTGATCCTATGGCTTTGGAACAAGCTCGTCAGATGCAGCAGTTGTCCCAGGTTTGCTTTGCTTTTTGTCCTCAAACTTTATTCACTTATTCAGTGTTATCTAAATTAAGCCCATCAAAGAATACCTATAATTATTTATAGTTTTGTGTTAATGCTTTGCCATGATATAAAGAGTTCTTTACATCACCAATTTTTTTATACAAACTTAATGTTACAATTTTGGTCTAAATACAGTCATAGCTATCTGATGATGTTGAGTTATTGTAGGTACACTGTTGCAAACTGGCTAAAATTAGCATTCTCTAAATATTTTTTATTATTTCCCAAATAAAAATGAGACATTGATGTTAAATAAATTTGCTCACTAATATATAATAATGTGTGTTATTTTTGTTACAGATGGCACCAGAAGACTTCCATTCACCTGATCTAAGCAATCTACCACCTGGTACTCACCTTCCTCTTGGTGCTTTGTTCCCCAAATTGCCACCAAATTTCGCCCCACATCTTCATCACCTTCAGGCACCACCAGTACTACCTGATGGCTATAAGTTGCTACCACCAACTTATGATCCTTACTTGGCAGCTTTAACAGCTGCAGCAGCTGCCGGAAGAGGCACATCACAGCTATTTGGCAATGACATGTTTTTTGAAATGGCCCCCCCTGTACAGATGCTCGGTATGACTGGCTTTTATCCAGGGTTTAAGTTTCAAAGGTAAGATATTTTTTTAAATTTATTTTGTCTTTTCAAATCAAGCCAGTTATATAATATAGTAGTATGAAATAATTTGGGTAGCTGGCCAGGTCTTAACAATAAGTACACATTCATAAAATACTGTATTTATGCCTACCAAATATTTAGCTATCATTAAAATTTCCTGCAGATGTCCATCCTCGTAAATATTTTGGCAGTGTGTTCTTTAACCAAATATTACCTAGATTTCAAACTATAGTTCTTCATTATCAGGGCTCTGGTGGTAGCATAGAGGATAAAGTGCTGCACTTCAAACCTTCAGATCAGGATTTAAATCTCGGTGAATGTTTTCCTACTATGTTGCCCAACAGTCCTAAGTTCGCCCCAGCACTGAGATTAACAAATCACTCGCTGATTCACTCAGTTATTAGTTTTTGTATTTTCATTTACGAAACTGGTTGTCAGGTGTATTTTATTAAATGAGAATCAATCTAAAAATAGTTTGTATAAACATTATTTTAGAGCTGGTCATCCCATTATTGTTTTGTACATTATATTTTTTGGCAATAAAATGAATAATCATTCTGGCAGTAATTATTGTCAATACAGGTACTAGAAGTGGGACAGTTTAAGCCCCACAAAGGATTCATACAGTTATTGACCAGTAAGAGTTCAGATTCATTTACACCAAGCTTTGTAATTTTTTTCAGACGTTCAGGACCATCAAATGAACTTCATGTTAAGTTGGAAGAGTGTTATGAGCAGTTCCGTAATCTAGAAAAAGAGAGGAAAAAGGTAAATCTTTCCGAAAGATTCTAGCAGGATATCATCTAATTTTTTGTGACAACATGTTAAATTTTCCAGTTTTATCACTGACAAAATAATTGTTTGTCACCTGTGCTTACAACATTTTGCAACATTTCTTAGTGTATTTATTGAAATATTTGAATACAATATTTCATGGATACATTTCAGATTTATTACGGACACTTTAAGTTGGTTTTGTCAAATGTTTGATTAAACTCGTTACCCTTGGATAATTTTTCAAATATCTAATTTATTACTCAGTTTAGTACATCAAAAATTGTGTTTATGGCTTAGTAATAACAGTTATGAAGTAATTTTAGCTTTACATATTTGTCAGATATTCATAGAATTATCCAGGTTATCAGCTAAATCTTTTTTTTTACAAATTAAAATTAATGTTTTGGAGATATCTTCATAGTTTGATAGTTTCAAATTTCAATTAAATGGTGTATGTGTGTGGGTGGGGGGGGGGTACTAGATTATAAGCCAGTTTGTTTGAACTGGTCCTTAATGTTCCTATTAACAGACTGAAGCTGAGTTAGCTAGACAGAATCCTGGTAAAAACATCTCCAGTATGAATAATGTGAGCATACCTCGCTTGCGTTCTAACCCCTCCAGAGTGGATAGATTAATAGTGGACTCATTGAGAGAACATGCTAGGGTATGTATACGAAGTTGTAATAATAACAGCCACTGTGCTTTGGTTCAGAAACATGAAACAGATCTTTTTATAGTACAAAAATGTCTTTGATTTGTCTGTAAAGACCACTGACTGACCTTTTTAAAGTTTCAGTGGAACATACTTATATTAAACATTGGTATAACATATTCACAGATATAATGAAAGGATTTCATACATATGGAATTTTGACTTTCCCATTAGAGTAGTATATGCATATTTTGAACATTAGTATGAAAGATTTTTATTGTTATAATTAATATATTACCAAAAGAAAAAATACAAGTTTAAAAATACTTCCTGCTCATTTCCTGCAAGATAAATCCCCATGGTGTCAATTAGATAAGTGAGGAAGTATTTCATAATAAGGCTATGCAGTCAAACAGTGTTATTCTGCACTGCAACAGGTGTGAGGATTTCCTTTTATCTGGTGCACCCTAGCTGAGAGTATTTCTTCAAAGCAGTTAAACTGGTGTGATCCCATTGGTGTTAGATCAATGGTTGAAATTCTAAATTCAATCTAAACTATGTTTAAATAAACATTAGCACATTAGAAGTGTGAGTAAGCAGAATCAATTTTATTTGATCAGCAAGTTGACTTTAATAAGCCAAACCAGCTTTGATACACTTTGTTCATGTAGCATCTTTGAAATAAAGTTAGTTTTGATGGCTGTGCTACGTGAATACACTTGTTTATAAGCTGTCAGTCAGTGATTAGTTTTAATGTCATACTGTTTACATCCACTGCAGTTGTGTACAAAAAGTATGTATACTGTTTATATTTACTGTTTTATGACATGTGTCATCAAAGTTATTGTTACACAAATTTTTATTTGAGAGACACCTGGTGAATAGTTTAAAACCTCTCACTTTCAGCATTGCCAGGTAGTAGATAAACAGCATCCAAGTGTATAACAAATCCATGAATGTAATGCATTCTTTAACTCCATACAAAATAGTTTGTTATAAGGATGTTGCAGTGTAATCCTATAATAATAATTTGTTCTTATTTTGCCCACATATGCTTTCCAGAAACCAGAAATGCATTAATCTTTTCTGCTACAAGATAGAAAGTCGAGTTACTGCTTTTGTCAAAAATTATATTTCAAGTCTAAGATAAAAAAAGTCTTATAAAAAGATTCATTTCTTTAGAACAAATTTAGCTATCTCTGAGATCAAATTACCTTATTTATTTTTATTTGTTTACTTCCAATTTTGTTATGACTAAATACATATTTTCAAAACTTGGAATGAACACCAATTTATATATATCCTGCACTATCCATAGATTGTTTGAGTTTCTCTAGCAGATGACAAAACATTATAGTGGCATTAAAAATTATTATTATTTGGCCTCTTGCTTGACATAGGTGATGACACTGTTATCTAAGATGGATGAGTTACGTGGGGAGCCATCCCATCCTAACATACAGTCAGCTATGTTACAGTGGCTTAATGGCATCCATAAAGTACAGGCCCGTCGTAAGGAAGAGATCGTTAATGCTGCCAACAGACACAGGAGTGGAGCTCAGAAATACCATGAAGAGCGAGGTTAGTAAGAGTGCTGATTAACCAATTCTGGCAAACATCATTGGATTATCAGCACAGCTATAGTGAGTCACTTGTGCAAACTGTCAAGCACACAGTTCTTCAGTATATTATCATCACAGACAACTGTTTTGTCTCTGAAAGTATTATTTCTGGTCATCCAGTTTAATAACTGTCTGTGGATGAAATAATTTGTTCGGGTGATTGTTGTTATGGGTCTTACGATTGTACACATACCATTAAAACTTAATATGACT
Organism: Paralvinella palmiformis; assembly: GCA_025642065.1. Lineage (NCBI taxonomy): Eukaryota > Metazoa > Annelida > Polychaeta > Terebellida > Alvinellidae > Paralvinella > Paralvinella palmiformis. The sequence goes on along the minus strand of JAODUP010000141.1, from coordinate 1,120,164 downwards.
GTCCAGTATGAACAAACCTGTAGGTTAGCATAGACATTGGAAATGTACTAATGCACAGACAAGAGTTATTGATGTTGCAGCATAATAAACAGGAGTATGTTTATAGAGATTTTGTTAAAGCTCAGATTGAAATATTAATTCTAACAGTATTTTTGATTATTATTTTCCATAATCTTTTCTTCCTTGTACACAGCACTCCTGCAGATATTGAAGGACTTTGTGATATGCAGTAGTATCTCCTGGCACTATTACTGTGTCAGTACACCCAGATATCTGTTGTATACCTGAAAGTTTTACTTTCATTTGTTTTCACAGACCACTTAGTTGTTTGAATTAATGCAGCATGTTTTATCAAAAGAATTTACTAACACTGGTAAAATTATCACTTGGGAGAGGCTTTTTAATCAGGGGCTCTATAATATAGGTTTTAAAACAAATGAAACGTTATAAAAGATTCAATCATTCTAATTTGATAACTTCTTTGTCTTGTACATGCAGATGTGCTGACATTAGCCACAGCCATTGATGAGCTGACCACTTGTACACGTCGTTCACGTACTGCCATGTGGTGTGCACTGCAGATGGCCTCCAGAGATGTGCCACAGGAGTGTATGCGTTCTGCCCAGGCCGCCTCGCAATCTCTTGATTTCTCCCTATATGGGGTTAGTCTGTATCCAAAGCCGGATCATGTTCCAAAGAATGGAGATGAGCAAGAGCAGGATCAGAGCCACGAACTAAAAGCTCAGGAAGACAGGACAGAAGATGAGGCTCAGGTCAAGTCAGAGGTCATCGAGAAGGGTGATGACAACAATAATGATAGAGTTGAGGAATAACTCTATAGGATGATGTGATACTAATTACTGAACTTCAGCAATGCAATTATAATCTGTAGATGTCTAGAGTAGATGTATAGGTGTGTGATTTGTGTCATTGGTTCTTTGCGTGTATGTACTCTATTTATGTGTGAGTGTGTGTGTGTATGTGTGTGTCTGGAAACAGAACTATTAGGTTTCACCAAGTTGTCTGTTTGAATTTATTCACTCCTGCAGAAAGATGTTGCATATTGCAGTAGATTATTTGTGTATACGTGTGTAGAATTGCTCTGCTGTAGGAATGCATTTGATGTATGCCCTTGGGTAGAGCATTTTCTCAGTTTTACTTGTCTATCAGGTGCCTGTAGTACCAGCAGTTGGTTTATTTATCAGGGCTTTCCCACCTCAGAATATGTTTTGTTGCTTGAAGTGGTACATCACCAGCTTCGTAGATCTGTGTACTAGTTGGCGATAGGCACCATGTATGGAGATACATTATGTTGTGCCATCTTAAGCACTGGACACCATAGTTGGAGGTTTGAGCAACTTGCTGCCAGTGATAGTTATCTCTTAGGCATTTCCCAAATTGGCATCTAGATTTCTAAATATTCCTGATTGCATATTTTGTTGTCATATCGTGTTTATCAATTGCTATTTATTATTATCATAATGTAGTCTAGCATAATCTGTGTGCGTGTGTGTGTGTGTGTGTGCATTATCTATACAGAGCTGTGGTTATATTACAGTATTCAACTTAACTATATATTTATCAGCTGGCAGTGCTTGTTAGTAGTGTATTCAGATGGTGTCTGTAGCTAGTAGCACAGTGATGTATTTGTCAGCATGATCAGTGCTGTACATAGAGAGCTTAGGTTTGATCGAGACAGAGCAGCCATCATTAGTCCTTACTTTAAAAACACCTATTTTGCTCAGCCTTGTAAAATTTCTTGTAAAGTTGCTGCCCTCATTGAATCTCTTGCTATTTCTGGTGGTGTTGTTGTATTTAACTAACTGTGTCAGTAGTTAGGCACCGATATTGTTTAATATTACACTGACCATTATTCGGTGTATTTAAGTTGTGGATTCCGCAATGATACACGTCATTATGACAGGAGAATTACTGGCTTCCTAACTGTACAAGCATGTGTGAGTGTGTGTGTGTGTTCTTTCAATAACATTTGCTAAATCAGTTACCATGAATGTCAACATATCAAAAAACGACGAGCCCTCTTCTGAGGTGGCAGTTACTTCATCTTGTCATGTTACTTCTTTGCGTATATCTTGAGAAAGACATGATTTTTTACCGAAACAATATTGTATGCTGTTCAATGGTTTGATAATTGATGTTTTGCCTTGTTTGCTTCATGCATTACTGATCTTTTTAGCTTTGTTGGATTTGGATTCTGAAAATAGTTGCCTGTTAATATAGACGTTTGATTTGAGCACACTGTTCCCAGTGAGCTTTTACTAAGCACTGCGTTTGTTCGCCGATTTAGATGTGATATCGTTGATGTGTGTTGAGAGACTTAGACATGGCTTTAGTCATTGATGTCATAGTCACCCTGTTAGAAATAATCAGCCGATGTGTACAAATCATCAAGTGCAATTAATCGTGGATAAGTAGATGTGAAAATATAGCAACATGCAATATCGTGTCAGAAATGTATATGCATAGCGTTTTGTACATAAGAAAGATTTTTTTACTCTTCCGCATTGAACGCGTTGCACTTTATTTTTCAATCTTCTATGTGTGGCATCACTAGGTTGGCTTTCCACAAACTTTGCATCTTAAACTGTATATATCTGGCTGTGCTATTTTTTCAAGAGTATTGCATTTGAGATATTTTTCTAACTTTGTTGTGATACTAGAAAACGATGAGTGACGAATTGAGGAATTAAGGTTTGGTGGAGTGCAGAAATTGGTATTTGGCCGAGGCCACTTACTGTTCAAATCTTGACTGAAAGTCTGCGGTGCAGGATCAGAGTGAAATCATTCAGTAAGTGCTGCAGATATTTGATATTGTAGCAGTATAACAGTGTGAGTTGTGGTTTTAATTTTCCGGTGTTTATTTCATTAGTTCGTAATTAGATTTGTTGTGTAGTCGCAGAGAAGGTTTTAATCTCGAGTCTTTAGAGCAATTGAAATGACGTGATATTCGTAGTATATAGGCTTAGTGAATTGTACATATTTAATATTTACAATACTCTCTTTAATATAAAGTAGGTATATTGTCATTGAGTTGTCTATAATGTGGTTCTTGATACACAATGACATGTGTATATGTATGCACATATATATATGTATGTATATGTATATATATATATATATATATATATATTTGTCCTGGGTCATTAAGGGTATTTAGTATTTATTTTTGCCATATTAATGTCATATTTGTCATAGCCAGCATGTGTTATATGACGTTTTCCTTGTTGTCCAGTTCAGTGGCTTGTTATGTGCATGTGATCATCTATTCGAGTAACTGAATCCCCTTGGAGCTACTTGTATAATCCACAAACTATCACCATAGGTACATTCCTGCCGCAGTGATAAGTATTCTTTATCACACTGATTTCTTGGCATTTTCACTCGAAGCTTGAAATTCACTCACCTGCTCTGATGAGACATTGATTCTGTCTGTTATGGGCGCATTTTTTTTAACTGGTTGAACAGCGACAAAATAATCAAAATGTAGGGAATTCTTTTTCATTACTACAGATGTAGGCATTCTTTTGTCTTCGACATTGTAGTGGCTTCTTTTGCACCAATAATATCTGCTGTGTGTGTGGACCCAGAGGGGAGTCGCGTTTTACTTCAGAGTTAACACTACTTAGCAATATTGTCGAGTGATTTTATGATGGGCTTTTTTATATACCACCGTCGTGACCATGGAGTTGTATAGTACCGCTATATGTAAGTTATTTGGTAAAGACCTTGTTCGGTAGGAGCCTTAAAACTGTAATCATTGCCAGTGATGACTTGGATTGAAATCAATTTCACAATGTGTGAGCTGTTCGCTGTGTGTGTGTGTACATTTGAGGAGCATTTTACTGCGGATGTTTTAGTTCTCAATATTACTGCCTGCCGCTGACAATCATAGCCAGATATAGTTCACTGTTAAACTGGTTGCTTGTAGAACTGTGATGGGAGTATTTTGTGTGCAGGAATAGGTGAGCTGTTCATTATTATTTTTCTTCTGACTTGTAACCGTGCCAAATAAGCTCGATCTAGATGTTTTACAAAAGGAAGCAGGCACTGTCTTCATGTTTCTATGGTAAGGTAGTCGTTACTACATGAATATTGTTCTGTGATATTGCTTGTTCCATGGTACGTCGGCATGTTTTATATCATAGTTTCTTTACCTTCGAAGATACCTGCATGTCATTATTAAGGACCTCATTGTATTGGTGTTGTTTTGTTTTTCCATGTGTTGTGTGGTTTAATCACTTGATTACTGTTGGGCATGAGCGTTTCTCGATAATTTTACTTAAATGCACAGTTCAGTGTATAGGACATAGGAACTTATGTTGGTTTCCATTGATGTTTCAGTTGGTTTGTTCAGTGTGTTTGTTGTACCACTCATTAGAATAACATTTTACCAAAGTTTATTTCAATATGGCAGAAATGTGGTTTTATGTGTTTTCTACGCTTTTGTTGAGTACATCATTAAATTGCATCCATTTTTAACGAAGTTCATATATATATATATATATATATATATATAAAAAGTAGTGATACTGTAACACCTCAGTTCGTCTGATGTGGAGTACTCGCTCTTCATGACTGACTGTTGATACACCGTGCAGTTTATCAGTTCTTTATGCTGTTAATTTATGTATGCACTCATCATGATGAACATTTGACTATTAGCGGCCAGTACGTAAACCAACCCGCGAGAGTGGCCGTAGTAACATCAGCGTAAAGCAACCAGACTGGCCCATCGGATGAAACAGTTAACCAAACCAACCACGCCAACACATATAACTGTACTTGCCTGCCATCAGTACATCAAACTTCGACAATCGATGTCGTTGTGGCAGTGTCACCCTCTGACTGGTCATCATCACCTTGACATCGCGTTGCCGTCGCGGCACCAGATCCTATTCTCCTATGCTATATTCACACATATCAGCATTGTATATTGTCGCGGCGTTTATCACCAGGTCTTTCTATTGTCATTACTGTTTTTTGTGACAGAACAGTGCTTCGGCCACTTGAAAATGCCACAGCGTAATGTCGCTTATGGGCTAGCTGTGCACTTGGTAGTCAGCATGCTCGACTGAACTACGTAATGGATAAATTAGAACTCAGTCTACTTGTAATGGTAAGCAATTACCCCCAAGATTTAAAATAACCCCCGATAATAATGCACATTTGTATTAGCTCAAGGAGAGAATTGTGTGCGTGTGTATGTGTGTGTGTGCGCGTATGTTTCTGAGAGGGGGAGGTTGGGGTGGGGGCATCCGTGTAAACTTGAAAGAACCGTACGAAGCATGGTTGTGATGTGGAATACGGCGATTATTTCCCAGAAATGATTTGAAGGGTTTTAGGTTCGTCTCAGGTTTTGTCGTGAGTTGGATGCTGGTCATCTGCTTACGTAGGTGTTGCTTTGCTAAGAGCCCGATCACTGCTAACGGTGGCTGGTCGCGTGGCTTACGCCGAAAATGCATTACGACGTCGGTCTTCGAATGCTGTTTGTTTGTTTGTTTGTTTGTTTGTTTGTTTTGGGAGGGGTTTGTTTTCATTAAAAAAACGTCGGATGCCCGGTGTAGCATCAGACACCACTATTCTGGATTCACACTGGCAGCTTCTTTGTCACATACAGCTCTGCGTATATATATATATATATATATATATATCGTAGCTGTATCATCATCATTCGCTTGTTAATTAATTATTTTTCTTTATTTTGGAACTAGTTGCTATTTAGAGAGAGAGAGAGCTCTGCTCTGTGGTTGTTTATTTCATAGTGCTTTGCTTGTCGTAGATGAGGTGGGCTGGCGTCATATTTATTTATTTATGTATGTATGGAAATCTTGATCATATTTATATCAGTATTTATTAGAATTATTCATTCAGATATATAGACGTAGTAGTACTAGTAGTAGTAGTAGTAGTAGTAGTAGTGGTATGTCATATATGAAGCCGATGGTTATAACAGCTGGATATAATATTACGGATTTGTTGCTGACGTGATGCGTCTGGGATATGCTTACAATTTCAGTAGACACGCATGCAGATGTATGCACACTGATATGCACAAATTCAGACAGTATGTCCACAAGCGCACGTTTGCACACACCCGCTACCGCACCGCCACTATATCTATATCCAGTCTTCATCGCATTCGAAATACCACATCAGCGTTGGCTGGTTGCAAGTAATTATACTCCATTCACGGCAGAGCATTTGACACGCTTGGTTTATAACGGTCTTTCAGTGTTATAGTGGCTGGCCATGTTATGTATAAATAGATGTATGTCAACTTAGGTAATACTAATTGTGACAAGTGGTTTTGATTTTACCCCGCTAAAAATAAAACCTGCTTTGTGTCGGCTGTCAGAAGCTTAATCCGCTCATTGCCGGTTCGCTGTCTCCGCGGGTGAACATTGATTTAATATGCTTAAATTCGATGTAAACAGATATCTAGGTAGTTTATAATTATGTCACTTTTGTATGAGAGGTATTAGTATTAGTAGCTTTAATCACAGTTTCATATTTATTGGCGTCCAAGTTAGTTGTCCAACATATGGTGTTGTGTTGTTGTTATTCCCGCTGTGCTAGATGTTGTATTTGGGCGTTATGATTGTTGTATGCGTGACGATCCTGTATTTACCTGAAAGTAGTCGCCACAGGTAGAATATAGACGTAAATGGCCGTTTGTTATAGGTTTTATTAAATTATTAGTTGAACGAAGTAGAACACAGGGTGTGTATGTTGTCGATGTTTGTGTTGTGGTGGTTATCACAGCTTGACGGAATATCCGATGTTTACCTTAGCTATGTTGTTAACCGGAGACGTAGATACAGTTTATATAACAGTTTGGGGCATTTATCGTACACTTTCTGACCTAGGTGTTGACTGGGTTTGCGTGCATATCATGTAGTGATGATGATGATGGTTAACCAGATGTCGGTGGCTTGCTGCCACGGTGTGCAATAGAAACTTAGTCACTTTCGCTTTCTTGCTGGTTTCCTCCGATTGTATCCTATCTGGAAAACACCCTATGGAAGTTTCAGAATTATTAGGACGTTTCGACCATCGCCGGCGCAGTAGGTCCACTGAGAATAACCGATTCGGTTTAGTTATTTGGGCGATGGAAGATTTTCCCTTTTGCTTGTTACCGGTATATAGGACTCGTTGTACTAGTCAACCAGAGCTTAGATTGCATTGTAAGCACATTGTCCCGTTGCTTACCGACGAAGGGACGGTTGCTTTAAACCGCTACTTGCTTTCACAATGTCTGGTCGTTTGCCAGCTGAGGATGATGCTTGGCTTAAATTTGTAATGCGCTGGTGTAGCAGTGTTTTGTGGATATAGTTGGCTTTTCAGCACGTTCGTCGTAGGAAAGGACACTTGATATAATAGAATTAGTTGATGCCGTGCTAGACGCAGTCGTACTATAGATGGGTCGTATTTATGCAGTTGTTCCGTATCGTAGCGAGCATTTTATATTTATTGCTATCTTCGTATTCGCAATCCCGCTGATTTATAAACACATATATCCACAGTTACCAGTAGTTAGCGACTGTAAGACACTGGTTGTCATGGTGGCCTAACTCACTGTACGGGCATGGGTATGGCGAGAAGGACGGTCATAGTTTTACCATATCACTGTGCACGGGTCTTGTGCGTGACACGTATTTTGTGATGTCCCTCGTAAACGAAACACCATCACCCCCCCCCCCCATAATTATACTACAAATGCAACTTTCTCGGTCGTAGTTCATTCGGTTTTGTTGCCTATTCATTTCATTCGTGATTATTCAGTGATGGGTTTGCCTACTTGTTGTTGTGAACCATTCGCTGGACGTATTTGCTGCTGTCACGGCGTTGGCAATTGTTTTTGTTTTTTGGCAGAAGCTTTACCTACTAAGTCAATCCTGACTGACCAAAGAGCTAACCAGTGCCAGGTATGCATATGGCTTGGTAGTCTACGCAATCGTCGTTACCTGTGGTCATTGATCTAGTCACATCTTCGGAATAAATCTCAGATGATCCTTTGTTCATTCCAGTTGTAGAGACAGTCTTCATTGAAATATTGTTGTCACTGCGTGGCACCGACTTCAAGCAATACGTATAGGTGATTTTGTGGAGCTTTGTATTTTTTCTTCCTGTGAAATGATGTTTTATGTATGGGACATCGGGGTGTCACCTGATGAACAGCACAGTGATATGGTTATGTGTAAGGGCTAGGTTCGGAGATCAACTTCTCTTTAATGTGCTTCTCTGTAAGCGTGCGTGCGTGTGTGTGTGTGTGCTTGCACGTGTGTATACTTTATTTTAAACAGACTAATAGTTCTGCTATACAGATTATTACTGCGACTGGTACATTATTCAGATTGTGCTTAGCTTTAGCTGTGTACCTGTACCAAGTACTGACTGAGTGCTGATGTACTTAGTAAGTGTGCCAGCATATTTGCTTAGGTGCCAGTTGAGTGTTAATTTAATGTACTAAGCAAGTATGCCCGTGTACTTTAATCAGGTGTTATTTGGGTGCTGATGTACTCAGTATGCGTACCAAGTACTCGGGCGAGCGCTCAGTTCATGTACCACGGTACTTGTATCAATTTTCAGTATGAATTCTGATGTCCTTGATATAGGTACCAGTGTACTTGGATCAGGTATCAGCTTGGATGCCTTAGTTAACATGTGCCAGCTATTTGAATGTGGTGAGGGGTTCTCATTGAACACGCGATTGTGATTTTCTTTTCGTAGTCGGACGCGGGAAATTGTCAGTAATGAAATATACTGTCAGTATTGATTGAAGTCCTCTGCCTATTCTCTTCATCCACTGTACGCTGTAATTTCAAGACCAGTTTTCATTGGTTCATAAAATTGTTACCGCTCCTTTGGCAAACCTACAACGTAAACCTGATCTTGATCTGTCTACGACATAACACTGTATTTCTCTGTGTGGCTAACAACTTTGTACAGCGCTGAAATGTTAACACAATTATTAGACTTGTAATAATATTATCGGATGTGATTATTCAATAATCAGTTTTCTGGGTTTAAAAAATAATTAGCTATCGTTAACTTGCCGGTTTTATTCGAGTAGCACGTATGCGTTGTAACGGAATGAATTTCTCGGTAACCTTACCATAATATGGTTTCGATGTTTTCTATTGATTACAGTTGTTGTACACCAAAGTTTGTAATTGTTCGTGTTCAGTTCTAGCACATGTACTGCTAGTCAGACAGAGCTTTGTTAAAAGTGTGATAAGAATTATTTTTCTACGTTTCAAGAGGATGCTAAGCGAATCTTGACGGCAATGGATTTTCACCTGTTTCATTACCGGTTTGATTTCCCTCGGCACGACGTGGTTATCGTTTATATATATATATATATATATATATATAAACTCCAGCCTTTATCTCTGTATTAGCTAATACGAAGGTTTATTTTAAGCAGATTGGTGAACAACATGGTGGAAGATGGGTGCAGCATCGGCTCTCGTGACCTGATCAGTTGTTATAAGCTTCCATTTCCGTTTAGTTTTTGTGCGATGTCGTGTAAATTCAGGCGTGTGCTCCTTTTCACGGTGGCACCAAAAATGTTACGTTGTATACACGGGTTTGTCGACTACCTCCTTTCCCTCTCTAGATTGTAGTGCGGTGTCTCCCCATTCCTCCCCCGTGATCCATAGCTATTTCACTCCGTCGAAGTGACCGTACAAAAGTGGCCGTAGGTTTGTGTCGTTTTCTTTACTATTGCCTCGTGTACGCTAGTTGACCTAGTTTGTTTGATGGAGACGGCACAGTTAGCGTACGGTGAGGGGAGCTGTTCTCTCCGGGTTTGTGGCCCTCGCTGTTCGCAATGAAGTATGAAATGGTTGGATAATGTCTGATAACTGTAGGCCTGGTTTGCTCTCGAGTAACCGAACCAAGTAACACGTCTGTGGTTTTAGCGCGAAGAAACAGAACATTTTACTAAGATGAGAATTAAAATTTGTTATTTTTCTGAACTCTTTCATGTTTGCAAGTAATACTATAAATTATGGTTGGTTTAAATATTGGCGTCCGTTGTTTTTCTTCTTGTTGTTGTCTGACCTGTATGGGGTGTTGTTTGGCGTCGCATACACACACACACACACGATGTAAAATCATTTCATTTCTAACGTTGCCTGTTCGCTAATACCACGTGATACAAGTAATCATAGCAACATACTAGTTAACTTAGATAAATTATCTCTCACAATTAATTGAGTGCTGAAAAGTGCATATAGATTTGTTGCCATATTGTAAGTAACGTGACTATCCTACTGTTTAATGTAGGCTTTTAATTGGCCATATGAAATATCGCTTTAGCAGATCACCAACTGATTCTTGGTACTAGCACTCGGCTTATTGGTTCATACAAGTAGACGAAAGAAGTGTATTCATTTTCAATTCACTGACCGTCAAATGATTCATATAACTACAAAACATAAACATGCCATTTTTACAACTGATTTATACAACTAACTACACAAATACAGTAACTGCTATACCTAGTATAGCCATCAACTAAATATAATTACAAACAAAAAACTGCCTTTAACCGTTCAGTAGTTTTAAATATAATTATACTGATGGATTCACGTGGATGGGTATTAACAAACACACACATATATATATATATATTACGATATTTGTTTTAGCGTTAGTCTAAATAGACCTGCTGCTCGCCTACTGCGGAGTTTCGTGAGTAGGCGTGTGTTTATTTTCACGTTCAGCAACCTTGGGGATTTTTCCTGCTGATGAATGTATTGGTAATAGATCTGGCTCAGACTGGTTGATGCCGATTCATAAGCTTCTTGGTAATTCCCACTCTGTGCGCAGTATATTCAGAAGTAACAAACTTTGTCCAGCCAATTAAAAAAAATCGTTCTAAAAACTTTTTTTTTCTGGAGTTCTTCACTTCGAAGAGATTTGAATCAGTAGTACCTAGTAAGTACCATGCTATTTGATGATGAAAGGGGTGATTGTATTTAAAATATGATAATGATGCAACAGGGATGCCCAATCTACGAAAAAATCTGTTTAATAGGGATTTTTAGTTTCCTATGTACGGACGAAAAAATATTTTGGCGGATTCTACGGATTCAAAAAATATTTGATATGTGTAAACAAGGAAAAATTAGTACATCAGCAAATTGCGTCACTTTAGCTGTAAACACAACAAATATGCGCGTATGAGTATTAGACACAAGTGGTTACATGGGTAGAATGGATATTTTGGAGCTAGATCGTTTGTGACGTCATTAATTACTGTAGTGTCATTGTCTCGATACGACGCTTGAGGACAATTGTGAAGTGACCCATTTTCGCTATCGCAGCTGCGCGATTTGTTTGTGTTTTATTCACATTTGTTATATATATATATATATATATATATATATATCATCGTGTTTCGGACGCTTTACATCGTATTTTTTAATCTCAGGATATTTATTAACAGTAACTGGGCATCCCTGGATGCAATATATACAAAAGATGAATGTTATATAAATATCTTATTACAACAAGGATACACATTCACGCCATAACGTCCGAGTACTCATTTTGAAGCCTCCCCCTTCCATTGTACTTAATAAATTCCGCCGATAGACAGTATATAGGATGACTTGTGTCTAGAGGATGTTTCATCGTGAGATGCACTCACATTGGGGCCGTTAATTCCAGTGAACGAGACCAGTTCCGAGATTATATAAAACACTGAATCAATCACGAACTGTCAGGCTGTGCTGAATAAACGACACCTTGAGGATTCTCCCCGAAATACAAAGCAACGAACTGTCTGACTAACGGATTAACAGATTGATTGACTCACAGACAACCTTACTGAGTAAGCTGGCTGATTGGCTGGTACATTCACTCACTCACTCACTCACTCCAGTTGGCCACAAATCAGCATTGTTTGTTTAAAAAATGTACACGATTCTTCAATTATCACAGCCCTTCACATAGGCCTAAAGTTGATATAGGCTCCAGACGATTTTACAATAATGGCCGATCCCTGACTAAGCATCACAGTATTACGGTGCTACAGAGTGTATAGGATGAACATGTGCTATATATTACTTTATGTTCCAATTCTCTGAACTTAGTCACAGCACGCACAGAGTGAGAACGAGACTAAACTACAAACGTTTATTTTTAGCTGAACCAACGAAGTTCTGACTCACTGAAGATTGATCGCTACGAACTTCGCTTAAACGTTTTCAAGTTTACATCAGACGGACAGCCGGGGAATACGGTGTAGTACAGCCTCCAGACGGGATAAGAAAGTAAGGCATATTTTACGTGTGGCTTGAATTAATTATAATAATAACACGACATAATGTTATACATACTATTTTGATGGGGGGGGAGTTAATGTGACATGGGAGGAGGGTTCGGATACTGATGTTTCGTTTATAATGTCAAGGACTATAGAGAATAAGACGGGACAGCGAGCGATGGCTTATGTTATTGCGTGAAATAAACTACTAGCAGCGCCACCTTGCGGAAAACATGGTAGACTATTTTTAATTTTCGAATGGACATTCACAAGAGAAGCCGGCTTTAAACAGGCATTAGACAGTCTAACTGGATATATTCAAGGATAAAAGTTAAATAAATGGGGAAAGGAATAATAGTGGCATCTATAGTATAGAGAATGAGTGGGCTGGAACTAGTAACTGAATTAGAAAGTTGGATTTCCCACTCATTTGGTGCAGTTGAAAAGTGTAATAAATAGGCCTAGTCACTAGTGTAGAATTAGTTTTTCCGTGATTTATTTTACGATGCAAGGCGCGTTATGATAGATATGTGTCTACATGACCATTATTATTACTGATCATGTATTTCAGACACCATGTTATGTTTCTTTCACATAATCACCATGCTAAAAATATATATGGGCCAATGAGCAAATATATTCTGGAAATAAAACAAGGCAGCAAGTTAAATCAGTGAACGTTATTATCTGTAAATAATTATCACATAACATGAATGTAATATGAAATGAAAATAACACACATCATATACAAGATCTACAACTAGAAAGCTCTGAATGTAATCCTTAAATATTCAGTAAATTATATGTTCTGCTTTATAATATTTACTGATATTATATAAGTCCAGAATATGTATTTTGACTTTAAAAGTAATAAGTGTACATAAAGGCACAAGAAATAATAATAAGACTGATCAATCAACAATGCCTTAATTTAAAAAATGTAGTTCTTTTTACCCTTGCAACTATTGAATTCTCTAATATTCACATGTAAAACATTGTGTAGACAGATATTAATATACAAGTGTACAACAAACTGTAATGTTTTACAAGAATCACGTTCTAACTTTCCTTGTATCTTTGACAGCATAAGTGTTGCTAGTATAGAACTAACTTTACTCATGTGGAGGATCAATATTATTACAGAATTCTGTTCTATCAATATACACACTTCCATTAAATCTTAACTAGATACAACAAGACCACCAGTAGGAAGATCTTGATACTGCTTAGCAGCAATAAACACATGGGAAGAGTTTACTTTGTTTAAAAAATAAATAAACCTGTAGCACATTTACTACACACCATTTTTGTAATTTTGTGAGAATTGTATCCCGCTATATAAATGATGATATTGTATTCCTCTACTGTAAGCAGATTTTAATGGGTAAAAATAACTATGAGACATCTGATGACATCAGGTATCTTGGAAGAAGGAACTGGTGGGTGTAGAGGCTCATTGTGTTGGACTGGAGCAATACATTTCAAATGTATCAACATCCCGCTGACAGTTAGACAAATCATTTGTGTACAAAATATGACCATGATCTGTGAGAAGGCAATATGGAATTGTGTGGCACGAGGTTGTCCCTGTGTCCACCCTTTCACCCGCCCTGAAAACACTGGCAAATACACATGTTTTTGTGTTAATTTGGTTCTCCAACTTTGAAACCTAACTTTTTAAGATTGTTGTGTATATTCCTCATTAAATGTGGTGGATCATAGAAGATAATGACATGATTATTGTTGTGCATAAAATGTGGCTTGCTAACAGATGCTCCTAGTTTTGACTGATTATTTGACCCTTGATCATATATTATAGCTTTGACAATAAGGCAACATGTTCACTTACAATTTTAATACACTTCAAAAGAAGATTTTTCAGCAAACCAGCACTTGGAGTACTACTGGTTACAAAATAGCCAATTGGTTGCTTCCACTTACATGCTAAACCTTTCAACATAAACACAAGGACTGGCAAAGTATTAAAATTTTCCAGCATCTCCAAAACCTCATCATACTCAGGGTTATACGACACATTTTCTTTTATTGCCAGTTCATCAAAAACAACACAGCATAATTTCAACTGGTCTGCCATTACATTAACTTTAATTTTGGAAGTGTCCAACAAAGCTTTATTAAAACCTGGAGTTTTGTGACACTTCTATGGAGTGTTTCCATTAATGGTAACAGGAAGACTTTGACAAGGAGCTTTTATGTTTGTGAACTGGAATGTTGAAGTTGACATGACACAAAATCAAGAGCTGGACCAGACATATGTTTAGCAAGTTCGTTCACCAACTGAGCTACAGACATGTCATCCGTAGTTGTTACTTTGAGTTGAGTGGCCTTAAGCCCATTTCATTTCAGTCTGGTAATTTGTACTCGTAGTCTGGATGTACATGCTTCGAGTTTTTTTTTCTTGAGGGTTAGATCAGTAGATGGTGACCATATTGGACCAACTGTAAATAAAAAGCATGTGATTTAATTATGATTAACCTCTAAGACTAATTAGTGACTGTCAGTGTGAGTGTCAAATAACATGGATTATTTATTCGGTTGATCAAACTCGTGATAATCACAATCATAGCAATTTCTTCAGCATCAAAGGACCTCTGATATAAATCATTAATTATATTTCAATATTACTATGAAATATTTCAGAATTTTACATAGAAATTCAATGATTATTGATTGGCAGCTAGCAGCCTGACTGCCCTGAGCAGGGGATAATGTATAGGTAATACGATTATTTCACTCGGCTATTCTTTCGCAATCATATTTGGCATGTTACCTATCTCTTTCCCCCTTGTAAACTTGAAAAATTATAGCCCTGGACATTTTCCTCGACTGTTGTGGGAATGATGGGCAGCACAATAATCGCCTCTCTGCAATTATTTAGATCTATTGATAATATATTAGTATATATATCTATATATATATAGATATATATACACACAGGAGAGAGAAACAGAGTTTAGAAGTATGTAAAAAGGCACTGCTACAGAGAACAAAAAGTCATGATAATATGATTCATTAGGGTAGTATACGCATGTACAGCTTTATAGGTTTATTTTGCTTCCGATGTCTTAAATTCTGCGGACGTTTCATGACGTTCGGCTAACAAACTGGATAAACCACTAACTGTACTAGATAAATCAACATTTGGCAATATACAGCTCTATAAATAAACGAGCGCGTCATAACCACGAACTTAAAAATATTACAACCAATCTATTACAAAACAAAGGGGAAAATATTGTTATAAAGCTTATGGGTCAAGTTAACCGAAGCAGGTTATTGAAAGAAGTAGATATATAGCATCGATCGTTTGCTGGACGGTTAGTAATAAGCGCATCGCCAGATATTTCTTCACCATAATCATAAATTATATCGAACGTAAATGGGATTGCATTAGCCACTGGATTGATTACTAGAAGTCGTAGGACATACATTAGCAAATTTCCGAACGTATGTAAGAAAAACAGTAAGATATGTATGTTATTTTGCATATATAAGTGTGTGTGTGGGGGGGGAGCGTTATAAATATTTGAAATGTTTGATAATATCAATTATTATTTATAATAATAATTAATATGATTAATATCAGTAATTCACTATGTAGTATGGACTATGTTAGTACTATGTGACTATTCAGTAATTACTATGTATTGTGCAGGCTTTTGAAAGCAATTTAAATGTTTATGTGTTATGAGCATGAAAACGTCATGAAAATATCAGTTGATTCACGTAACCACAAACTGAACCTTATAATCACCGTGATATTAGTATATTGATCGAACCGTAAATAAGTGTTATTTCGATTGACGATTTTACATCGTCTGGGTTTTTCCAGTACCCAGTTTGGTCCCGTATTCTAGAAGCTGATTGGCCAACATTCCTTTAAAGGCCCTGGCTCGTAGCCAACAGCGGCTAGGCGCTACACAAATCTGGGTCGATTAAATCGGTCAGACTGTTCTAGAAAGCCTATAAGTCAGCTGATTCCGATTAATAACCGGAATTTTAGTCATTGACTCGTCTATTTAATTGTAAAAATAGATAAACCGGTTCTTGGTGTATATTGTTGTTTAAAAATTAGATTTACCTAGATGTTGGACATGTGTGTTTATAAATAAATTTGACGGAAGTCGTTTTTTTTAAATTCTGTTGTAATGTTTACTGGAGCTAGTTGTTTTGTGAGGAAACCATGTAGTCATATCGTAGTTGTTCGCTGGCCATTCGTTTGTTAGATATGGTTGACCAGGTGCAAGGTAAAGTATACGACTACCAATATAACAATGTTGATAACAGATATAAGTAGTCGATGTGTTTGTGTCATAAGGCGAACATGTTGTTTTGTTTATGTTGGGTAAGGAAGGTTACGACAAGAAGCTAATTGACCAAGCCTTGTGGTCTGGAGTCGTCTCGAAATCCGTGCTCTCTCTCTCACTCACTCTTACTACACACACACACACACACACACAATGGGCTCCTTGTCGTAACCTCACCTTCGTGTGTGTGTTTGTGTGTGTGGTTTAGAGTCGTCTCGAAATTCGTGCTCTCTCACTACACACACACACACACACACACACACAATGGTCGTCTCGTCGTAACATCACCGTGTGTTTGTGTGTGTGTTTGGTTTAGGGTTGTCTAGTTTACACGTATACGTTCGAATTCCATTCAAATGGTTACTTAAGTTTGTTGCAAATTCTGCTCATCTTTAAAGAGATATTACTCCTGAATGTTGTGTATAATGGATCTTATAATTACTTAAGATAACGATATAGCTTGCTCCATCTACTTAACCGCACTGGTAGTACAAGTGAGGTTTGTTTGGTTAATCTTTCTCCGTGTAAGCTGGTGGGATATTAATTTTATAGAACGAACAGCCGGATGAATGCAACATTTTCAATTTTCCGATCAAATTGTTGTGAAATTATACAAATATTGCAAAACAAATGATTACAGTTATAATAAGATTACTACACACACACACACACACACACACACACACACACGATGGTGATGTTATGGCAAGAAGCCCATTGACCAGGCCTTCTGGTATGGAGTCGTCTCGATTACTGTTTTAAGCATTATTTAAAAAAAGACTCTTTTTATGGCGCGAGTTAGATAAACCTATTTAATTTCATTCTTTCTTTGGTGATTGGTTTCTGAACCAGTCTTTTTCAATATTTCGTGTACCAATCTTTGTTGTTAGATGTTCTGTTCTGCCAGTTTGGTTCTTGTTAGAATTAGTGTCTTGTTCTTTTCTGGTACCTTTAGTTTCAGCATTTTCTTCGTAATCAGACATAGACACCCTCTGTGATCCCTAGAACGCCACCTTGTGTGAGAGGTCGGGGGTTCGAATCCCGGCCGTGGGACTATAGACTATAGTAGGAGGAGTTTTCCCATCCAGCCAGGAAACTGGCAAGGTGTTCTCCGCCGAATATTCCATATATTCTAAATTTGTTTAGAATTAGTTCCCGCGGTGAAGCAGGAAATTACCGATCATATGTGTGTCCCTCGTCTGATGTAGTCAGCCACGTAAAAAAGTTGCCATTTCAGCCATTAATATTATTGTTATTATTATGTACTATAATATAATAAGTCCCATTTGCTTCTGGTGAACGATCAATATTTATCGAAGAGAGAAGGCGTTGCAAATGTCTGTACACTCTATTATATCTCCTTACACTTTAAATTGACCCCCTGTTCATTTTGAATTTACTAATAAACTTGTTAAAGCTTTACATATAAGATTAACAACACTTACGGAATATCAATGTCTTGTATTACAGATTGTATTATTTATGCGATATTGTTCTGTCTTGTTACAAACTCTACTGACATGTTACAGTGCCATTTTAGACAAAATCAGAACCGATATTCACAATAAGTGATCAATAAATAATACACCTAATGTCTGAATTGCTTGGAAACAATGATACGACGACACTAGTCGCAAGCATTTGAATTTTCGTGTATTATTCAACTTCTATCTATCGACTGATCTTGAACGGAACAAATAATATTGGAAAATAATAAAGAAGTATTTTCGTTACGACAGTTAAATCTGGAGTTGTTCATTCATAAGCGATATGCTTAAATGGTGAAATATATGAATGCAAACACGAACGTCACAGGAGCAAGTCTCACTATTATCCTTCAACATTACTATATGTCTCGCTATATGTTTTTAGGAGATTTGTTCCTTTGCCATAAGCCACTCGACCATATGTTCCAGGTGTGGCCAGCGCCTACGCAATTCAACTCAACCACGTACCACCTCGTACGTTTTCGTTGTTTGAAATAACTGATTCTTTGAAAATCAGTATTTAAAAATTATCATGTGATTCAAAGACAATACCGGTAACTATCGTGAACGAATTTGATAATTGGTATTTCATTCAGCCCACTTGCCTTACAAAAACTTTGACCATTGTAACCGTTTTGTCTACCCATTGTTGCCCTTCTGGATAGGAGCTTCTATCATGGTTCACGGGTGCACCAAATGTATCCAGCATTTGCGTTGTAGATGAACCAACCTTGGAAATGGCTGCTGAGAAATGACAAATGTGTCTTCATTAACCACTTCCTGGTAGCACGGTTGGCCAGGGATCTATAGCACCTGGGTTCAAACCCTGGCCGGGCTATATCAGACAGGTGTTTCATCTTTCACTTCACCTCATTACCGTTGGAGGTTGCTCGCCCCATTTAACCTACTTTGTGCACAAAATTGGCCTTAAACAGCAACATTTCATCAAGCACTTCATTATATCCTCAATTCTTCAACATTGTAGTTCACTCATTGTTTATTTTTCTATTCACTATTCGTCACCTTTGAAACATCCTAGTACTTTAAATATTATTGTCTTAGCGGATGTTTTATCTCGGAAATGTGAGGTATTTTCTCCATCAATTAGCACAGGTCGAAATTGAAAACAAAAACTAGCTTTCAGCAGTTCTCAAGTGACTAGGACTGAAGAAATAACGGATCAAAAACAATCACACACTCATTCCAGGTTACTTTATCATGAGGACGGTTTTTATGCTGTTAGTTTACCAGTCAACGTTGTTGTAATTAGTTCCTTCGACAGATGTTGCGTTTCTCCAGGATATTTAGCAATGATGACAGCCAAAGTTTGTTCAAATGAGCAAGTCAATCTTCCTCTGGTTTGAACAGTATGGTCTAGTTGATGAAAACGACTAGCTTGATTTAGAAAGTATCCACCGCAGATCGTGGAGACCATGTGTTCAGGCTGCGGGAAAGGATCCAACAGAAATCGTTCATGTGCCAAGAACAAGCTCGCTTGCTATATTAATTGTTGCTGCCAACGATATGTCAAAAGGTGCAGTCTTGCAGTATTTGTTGCATGCTTTGACAACAGAAAATGACAATGTGAGAGCTCGGTGAAACTTATGTACGACTTATCAAACATTAAAGTGGATCCATAAAGAAAATATTTGTGTATTAATGGGACAAAAGGGAACTTATTTCAAAACATACAAGACAGGAAACCTGAATCCCCCAATTTAAATTTTGTTTGGCAAACTAAGAATTTCACCTTAAGTTCGGCATATGCGCAATTAAAACATTTGACGATGATCAGATAAATGACATTTCAATCTATAGAGCTATGCTTTTTGTAAGCTTCCCGTAACCCTTCTCAGGGTTGTCCAAATTTGGTAATGATCCCTGAATACTGTAATTACAGATAGTTTTGCGATAATCTTTTTTGCGAAATTTGTGAGGTCACTGACCTTGCGGAAAATATGACACGCATACATACGTTTCATGTGTGTGGTTCATGAACTAACTTTGCAATACGTGAATATAAAGCTCCGCGAATTGGCTAATGGGTGGGGATTCGCGAAATTAAGAAAACGCGAAAATATATGTAATTACAGTATGCGTAGATATCAGTTTTGAATCAAAACTCAGCAGTGTTCCATATCTCTTCGATCACAAGCATCATTTGATGTGCTAGTGTTGTTTTTCGATTTAGAACAACACTATTTGTTGTCAAGGATCTAGTGCTATATATTAGTGACCTCTTTGTTGTTACATTAAGTGCGTTGTGTCATATGTTATTGACACTAGTGTCCTCATTATCGTTGTGTCATATGTTATTGACACTAGTGTCCTCATTATCGTTGTGTCATATGCTATTGGCACTAGTGTCCTCATTATCGTTCGACTTTCTCTGTCGGGTTCGTTGTTTGATCCCTCTACAAATCCAACCAAACAATGGCAAATGCTAAGAATTATTATTACGCGAAAGTAAATAACAATTTTAATTAAAAACACGTTTGTTACACATCACTTATATATATATATATATATATATATATAAACAGGACATTGACATTTTATTAAGCGGATTATTCGAGTGATCATTATAAAATATAACGCTGTCTGCCAGAAGATAAAGACAACTTATTTTCTCTCAGGTTGATTCTCTTTGAAGAAATAAGACGAGCAAGATGGCAAAGGAGAAAATGTTGAAGGGAGCCGGGATAAGATATCGCTGTGTTAGCAGAAATACATCGGGCAATGATGAGGGCAAAGCAACAAAATATAAGAACCGCATGAAAACGTGAAGTCTTTATATATATATATATATATATATATATATATATATATATTAATATATATATATATGTCACTCTTTCTGTCTACATCTTGCTCTGTCTAAGACCATCTCTCTTTGCCTCTGACTGTTTGTTTGGTCAACTGCCTCTCTATCTGCCTCTCTCCCTTCCTCCTTACCTCTCACTCACTCACTCTCTCTCTCTCTCTCTCTCTCTCTCTCTCTCTCTCTCTGGGTGCCTCTGTGGTCTAGTTGGTAGCGCGTTGGACCACAAATCACTACCATCTGAGTTCGAATCTAGGCGTGGGCATATCTGAAGGGTGTTTCATCTTTGACCTCGTTTCATGTGTACAAAAGTGGCCGTAACAAATCAATCATCATCTCTCTCTCTCTGTATGTGTATATCCTCCTCTGCCTGTCTTTGTGTATGTATGTCAGACTCATTACCTATCTGGGTGCAAGTCTCTATCTTTGTCTCTCTACCGGCGTCAACTTACGTTTAATTATCTCCCCGTCTCTGTCTGTCCCATCTGTCTCCCTCCGTCCGAAACAATGTGGTGCCTTCGTGGCATAACCGGTAGCCCGGTCGGACTGTGTCAGAAGGATGTTTCATCTTTCAGGTTTCGACCCATTTATCGTACCGTGTTTACAAAAGTGGCCGTGAAACATTTCAACATTTTCTCTCTTCTACTCTCTGTTAATTTACAATAACTTACAGCGTTTATCTAGGTGCATTTGGCATGCATGTCGGTGTACGAGCACTGATCCCTTCCTAATAAACCCTTCTATCCTTCTCGTACTAGCCAGCCAGGGTGACGTCA
Organism: Paralvinella palmiformis; assembly: GCA_025642065.1. Lineage (NCBI taxonomy): Eukaryota > Metazoa > Annelida > Polychaeta > Terebellida > Alvinellidae > Paralvinella > Paralvinella palmiformis. The sequence goes on along the minus strand of JAODUP010000141.1, from coordinate 1,098,454 downwards.
TTAACAGTCGACACACGCCACATTAAGACATCTCACCACTCGGTACGGCCTCGTGTACAGTCTGGTACACTATGGGAGGATCCGTGCTTTCCACGAGAGATGGCCATGGAAGGCTCGAGCGTGGAAGGAAAGTCATACAGGTGGATGAGACCAAAGGTATGGATGACCTGACAGTTTCCGGTTACCATTTGATTATGAGCCGTATCGTACAGGTCACCGCTACTCGTTTGGGGTTATTTTCAGGAGTTCTGCGAATGTCCGACTCTAGTCGACAAGAAGCCAAGTCGATATGACATTGTACAAGGTTCTCTTGGTAACTGTTGGATGATGGCAATTTTGGCTGGACTAGCTGACCATGAAAGAGAAATTGCAAAGGTAAATTATACTGAAGTAACTGGTCTCTCACCCCCTCCCTTTCTCTCTCTCTCTCTCTCTCTCTCTCTATATATATATATATATATATATATATATATATATTCTAGTATAAGGACCCAAACTTTCAAGTCAGGGTTCCAATTTCAACGTTTCCTCTGTTTGCGGTATGTTATTATGAGGAGTCGACCATATGACCCACATTTAATCAGTGCTGTAACCTTCGCTCATTTATTCCATAGCTCTCTCTCTCTCTCTCTCTCTCTCTCTCTCTATGTGTGTGTGTGTGTTTGCGTCATTTCGGACATAAGTCTTCCATAAAGCTGTCGGCACGCTTGAATTAGTTGGACGCCAGTAATTTTACAGAGAAATACAAGCCCAACCCATTCTAATTCCATAACCAGAAATGAAACTTTTGTACACGATCTATAAGTGGCTTCTGGTAAAGGGTTGTTTTTATGGTCCATAAAATTCTGTGATAGAATTGCTATGTTTTTGTTAGAATGACCGTCCCAAATGGTGTTTCAGCTTCTAGCTAGTTACCAATATGACCCAATGAGCTCCAGTTACGATGGCGTGTTTCGCTGTAAACTTTGGTATTTCGGTCGATGGGTTGACATCTACGTTGATGACTATCTTCCTGTACGAGCTGATCCACGTGTGCCACTGAAGTACTCTCTGATTGGAGCTAGGTCTCCGGATCCCAATGTCCTCTGGGTCGCTCTGGTCGAGAAGGCTTTGGCGAAGTAAGTTCACAACATCATCGATACAAACAAATGATAAATGATGGATTTTTCTCACATTTTGTTGTGTTCAACTGATGATCATTATTATTACGATGATGTTAATGATGATGGAAATAATAATAAATAATGCATTTAAAACTAAATATAAGAATAATATTCTTTTATTGTTATTTTCTCCGTTTTTAATTATCAAAATAAACCATTTATCATGTCTTCTCATTTATTCTGAAACCTATGTATTTCGTCTATCAGTGTTTAACCTCCTGTGGTCACACTCTAATGTTACCTATACCATCATCCAGGTTCCATGGAAGCTATAAGGGTATTGAAGCCCGGGAGCGAGAATATGGTTGGCGTTTGTTGACGGGTGGCGTCCCAACAATCTTAGATGAGAAGTCCCTGCGCAATAGATCACATCAAATGTTTTTGCGCATAAAAAATGCACTGGACAATGACTGCGTAGTCACGTGCAGCGTAAGTCTTTTAATTTTTATTCATTATATTTTTTAATTTGATTTGCATTGTATTGAAAATATATCATCCCAAATACAGATTGTGGTAGTCTGTAGTTTTATATCAGTTATAGCAATTGTAAAATGTTCTAATATAAATCCTTACTTGCCATAATAGAAAACACAAACTATGTGTCAGTATAGGTTATATATATATATATATAATTACCGAGGATAATCCTACACATATTTCTAGTTTTGTAACAATAGAATAATAAATACGATTTTTAATGAAGAAAAAAAAAACGAAACAGTCATAAATGGTAATCCTTGATTTAAGACAATTTGTAAAGCTCATTTAATTTATTTATCATAATCTATGGATGAATGTTTGAAAAAAGTTGGTACGTTAGCATACTATGCCTAAAATTAACTGCAACGTACGTATCTGGTACGAATAGCTCAGAATGAAGACCACAAGAAATGTTACGCACCAGACGAACTATCGTTATCTCGTATACAGTTCGAAATCTGCGAATCAAAATAACATTATTTACTTTCTGTGCTTAAATAACAACCTGCCAGCCATTTGGGGTTTTTGTTAGGGCTTCAGATGATGTCATTTTATTCTTAGTTTTGATACGGTGTATTCCTCCAAATACTCTAAAATCGCCATTGGAGATATCGCCGTGACAAGGTCACCGCTGATAAAATCACGCGTGCATGGTGATATTTTTGATGAGGGGGGAGTTATAATTAATTTAAATTTATAAGATTTCTAGTCTTGAAGACCGATTTAGTGTAGAAATAGCTGAAATAATTTCGAAGTGCAACTGACCTGTCACCTTTTTAGTGCACCTCCGTGGTCTAGCGGTAGCGTGCTGGACCACAGATCACTACCACCCGTGTTCGAATCCTGGCGTGGGCATATCTGAAGGTTGTTTCGTCTTTCGCTTCGTCTCATTACCTTTGGAGGTCGCTCGGCCCATTTAGCCTACCTGTGCACAAAAGTGGCCGTAAAACATCAATCATCATCACCATCTTGGATTAGGCTACCGCGCGGTAGTCTTATCCATTTCCGCACGGTGGCGCGGTAGTCTTATCCACTTCCGCACGGTATACCCATTTCTACACAGGTGTCCTCTCCTCTTTTTGTTCAGTTGACCAGTCCAAATGTGAATGATAAAAACATAATTTCAGGATTCGAACTCGTATATTGTTCCAGTGTAATTCACTACGCTATGATTGAGCTAGTGTATGTTTAACAAAATCCTACAAGTTTATTTGTTTCTTTACAGTAATTTAGTTTGGTTATTTTATGATTTATAATTAAGTTATGATATTTGAGCGTTGTACTTAATAGCGTTGTTGATGTCTTGTTTATGTTTATAGTTGTGTTATTGTTGTTATTGTTGTTCAAGTTCAAATTCAATTAGTTTATTTCAACATTCATAGGCTCCTTATCTAAACCGGTGCTGTGTTGTTGTTGTTGCTGTTGTTGTATGATAGCTTTGTTGTGTGTGTTTTAGCGTCACACCTCTGGTAGACTGCATGCCTATACAATAACAGGAGCTAAAACACACTCGATAAAAGGGGACATTGTGAGAATTAGGAATCCGTGGGGCGAGGAACATGGTAGGATACCGTGTCTAGATCAACCCGAAAGGTAGTTATATAAAGTCGTACACACATACACCTATATGCGAGCATTTATAGATAACAGCCTTCCCCCAAGCACACCCAAAATATTATAGGTGCATCACAGACGGATATCATTTCACGGTTATACGTACTTAGATTATATACGGGCACATAACGCGTTAGTCATATACTTTTTACCTACTTTGGTAGCTCTGGTGTATTAGTCGTGCCAAATCAATAAAGCTGATCTGCCTCCGTGGTCTATTTGGTAGCGCGTTGGACCACAAATCACTACCACCTGAGTTCGAATCTCGGCGTGGGCATATCTGAACGATGTTTCATCTTTGACCTCGTTTCATTACCTTTGGAGGTCTCTCGGCCCATTTAGCCTACCATGTGCACAAAAGTGGCCGTAAAACATCAATCATTTCTGGTGTGAATTTGTTCTTATGCTAGCCATATACCAGCTCCTCATCTTTTGCTTTTACCCTAAAAGATGGATTAACGAAGTGCTAAATGCGACTACTATAGACTCTTAAGAAGAAATTCACCCCCAGAAAACAGGTGCCCAGTCAAGCAGAGCAGCGCCGCAGAAACTCTTGTTTTTTGTATGGCCATCGCATTGACCCGAAAGAAAACTTTCAGGTCAATGGGGGGCCATTGGTACGACTAACGCACCACACCCGTCATTATTATAACGTCAAATTGGGTTAGGAGTACACGATTAAAAACGGGGCATCTTGTACGCTCAATCCCCGTAAACACTATTTCTCAGACATAAAACCTCGTATCTGTTCAAATCTGGCTTATTTGCATTACACTGTTTTACATCCGTTATCAGATGGACTTATTCCGGAAATGAGAACGCCGACGATTTTCTGTGTAAAGAAGGCGAGTTTTGGATAAGGAATGCCAACTATTTGGACTTCTCCCAGTTCTGTATTGGCTGTTTTCGGGCCGAATATTCCACTGAACATGCCGAGACATCTACGGTACTAGGTAAGTAGAGGTGTACCTATAGTCGTACATATACATATAAATGTGTAGGCAGGCGTGCTTAGCACTGAAATAAGTATACGTTCGTGATTTATAAGCGGGGAGTTTGGTGAAGATAAAAGTAGACGGATCGGTTCGTTTTACGCGTGCGTGTGCTCACGAGAATTATGCGCATGCGCAGAAGGATGTCTGGTGCGCATGTATAATGAGTGTATTCGTAAAAAAGGAATTATGCATATTGCTTCATTACTTTGTTAAATGGATTTGAGAAAATGGCTGTTTGTGCACCACTGTACAGCACATTTGAAAGGCAATGAAATATATTTATCTTTTACAGATCACAAGTATACCTTCTTAGGTGAATGGAACAAAGAAACAGCGGCTGGACCAGAGAAATGCCACGTGTTCAAAAATCCGAAATTTCAGATAACTGTTCCAGGTAAATATAGAAACAGGAGATATATATAATAAGTCTAGTTCTGTCATAAACGATAAGATTAATAAGTTGAGTCAGAGTGTTCCGGGGGGGGGGCGCCTTCTTGGTCTAACGGTAGCGTGTTGGATCACAGATCACTACTACCCGTGTTCGAATCTCGGCGTCGGCGTATCTGAAGGGTGTTTCATCTCTGACTTCGCTGCATTAGCTTTGGAGGTCGCTCGGCCCATTTAGCCTACCATGTGCACAAAAGTAGCTGTAAAATATCAATCACCTTAAAGAAGTCAAGTAATCAAGGTCTGAAGGTCATTTGGCAATCAGAAGTCAAGCCATTTGATATTTGGTAGACATTCGTTTCTTCATGTGCAGTATTTAGAGATGGTGCTGGAAATCTCCAGATTGTGGGTTCATATCCAACTATGGTATCTCTGAACTATGGACCATTTTTACCTTTCTAATGTGACTCTTGCTAATGAGCACTTTATTATATGTCATATAATGAAACTGAAAGTGGAAATGTGTCATTCACCATGGAATCTTTTAGCTAATATCATGGACTACAAGAAGATGTATGAGTAATATCTTATTTGCACCACATTATAAATCACAAACAAGAAGAACATGATTCTTTCCATTTAAACATCATTGACTTGTTTGGAGTATTCATCATCAGCCGAAAGTTCCTTATCTGGCGCTATCACAATGCTACGGTTTTTCGTCATGATGCTCTGTTTGATTTTAAGGTTCCGGAAATAAAGAAAAGAAGGTTTTATTTGAGCTATCTCCGCGTCATCTGGATAACACTGGCGTTTGTGTGTTTTTATATCGGGTGAGTACATGAATTGTACTGGAGAAACTGGTAATATTTGAGGCAATGAAAGTTATATTACCTCTGTTTGCTTGGAATAAAATGTCAAGCAGGAAACAACGTTATGATTTACAAATACCATGTCATTTTGATAGAGAGGTATATGATGAAGAGTCAGCGAGAATTTAAAAAACAAATCACGGGATTGCTGCAGTTATTTCGTATTTTACTGAAATGTTCTGCATGTTATATATATATATATATATATATATATATATATCATAGCTATTTCCTATATTTCATCTCTAATTGTCATTCAGATTATTAAAATAAAGAATGGCGATAAAGTATTGTGCGAGGCCATATCCAGTTATCCAGATCAGCGGGTGTTCCTTATACGCGGCTGTCCCCAATATAAATACTCACTTACATCCGGGAAATATCTGGCCATCCCCGTCACACATCAGAGTCAGTGTGAGATGGAATTCTGCTTTAGAGTATACTCCAACTCGAAAATTAGAGCTCGGTTAGTGATGTTGTTGCTGTTGTAGTTCTTGTTGTAACGCTCACACACGCACACACGCGCGCGCACACACGCACACACACACACACACAAACTTAACATGCTCTGTTTACTATTTATAGCTATCTAACAACAACAACGTGCTTCCATTGTGATAACATACCTCGAGACAAGTCAAGTAGGTGTTATAATATGTTTTATATTTAGTCTCCTACTTAATATTAAGTAAAGTCCGCACGCACACACATGCTCATTCATTATAACACCAGGGTTTTCCACATTTTATTTAAAACTACATCTTACCAATTTATCTTTGTATACATATTTTTCTTTCTTCGACTTTCCTTACCATAATTTATAGAGAAGTTAACCAACTTCTCCGGAAAATGGTCTGATCTTTACGTTGATGACAAAAATTTCGCCTCTGTTCTCCACAAGATACCGCAGTACAAAGTCACCACATCAGGTAATCTGGAAACGTAGGCTAAGTAAATAATTTTAAAAAATCTACCTAATTAGTACCCGTGAAGGAGTTCAGTTAATTCTATTACCTGTACAAGTTATTCTATTTCAACAGCTGATGCTAATATCAAGATAGGATTATTACAAGAACACAAAAGAGACGACAATGGGATTAGAATAGGAATTTATGAGGTAAATTTGTTTGTCTACATATCTCTCCCCTTTTCTCTAACCAATTTGGCCACTTTATTACTAATCATTCAGCGATATATATATATATATACAGTCAGAATCCGTTAATTCGACAAGTTTATCACATGATAATATGTCGGATAAACGAGAATGTCGGAATATCGAATCCGTGACATACCGGTAGTCTGTGTCACACATTTTTAAATCATAAAGATATATATCCGTGTTTAAACCAATATTCAATAACCATACGCAATGATACGGAACGGCATGGAAGCTATCGATCATTTTGATGTTTGTTAATTACAGATAGTATAAAGACATACTCGTATCTTAGTCCATCAGATTAACTCATGATCTGCTCATTGGAAAGATCACACATTTGTGTTTGTAATTAGCCATGAATTATTATGATTGGCTATTAGATAGTCACAAGCAATGGAAGCATCTTGTGTCGGTGTGTATGATCGGCGATGATTTCGTAATTACATAGAATGCAATATATTGTATAGCTGAATTATTAAACAAAGGAAAGACACAAAACAGAAAACAAAATTACAATGAATCATTACTGACAGCATATTGGTGTATCTTGCATGACTGAACCAGCGGAAATATTAGGCAACATTTTCGTGTTATCAAGGTCATTTTACATTGAAATGTTACATTCTGTTGTCTGAACGCGGGACGCGATTTTGTCGGATTAAAGAGTCATTTATAATGGAGCTAAATCCGCCACAGGCAATAATGTGTCGGATGGTGGATTTATCGGATAAACGATGTCCGGATTAACTGATTCTGAATGTATATGGCATAAACGTCAGACATCCATAGCATTATCTAATTTTGTGTATAAGATGTTTCGCAAATTAGCACCTTTTCGCATCTTCCAGGTGCAACCCGATATCAGCCTACCTGTGTCACGTGACTTCGTCGAGAATAGCCCACAAAGACCATTCTACAATAGCCCCATCTGGCGGGATGTACAGTGTAACAGCGAGGTGAAATTGAAAGCGGACAAATGTTATTTATTGTTAGCCTATCCGTGGGGATCCACTGATGATAAGCTCTACGTATTGACATTTGGCTACGACAGTAAAGTGAAGATACACTGCAGGTACGCCATACGCTAAGACACCTGTACGCTGCCATATCCAGAAGGGTCCACCAATAAGCCGGATGGTAGTGCAGTCCGATGGAAACCTTCGCCCAACTCCATAATTTCTTGTTGTGATGCTATATAGATATGTTGCATTAAAGGATATGACAATATTTTAAGCCGATTCTTGGCTCTTCTTTGTTCAACACCCACTGGTTTGTTATCGTTTGATAGTAATGCCGAATGAACCTATTATCTCTTTTTATCTTCCAGATTAATGAAAAGGAAATAATAAAGTTTTACCAAGTGGCGCCGCCTAGTTCCAGGTTTTGGTGGCTTCTTAAACGGAATCAGCTTTTGGTTCGGAGTTGATAAACGTTAGTTTCGCATTGTGAAGAAACCCACCGAGAAAGCTGGTGTTTATTTAGCTGCAATTTTTATATCTAAAGACAGTATTTTTTATCAGACACTCTGCTAATATAATGATACTTTTGTTAATGTTGTGTAATTTAATAAAAAATAATCTCAACTTATTGTTACCTATGAAAATGTTGTTAAACATTCATCGCGTCTGCGCACTGTGACTTTCCTGGATGTCGTCGGTGTGCAACCACTATATATATATATATATATATATGTGTGTGTGTGTGTGTGTGTGTGAGAGAGAGAGATAGGGAGAGAGAGAGTTCCATGTTAAAACAGGGACACACACATAGGGGGTGCTGCGGTATATTACAAGTGTATGTATTTCATAAATACAGGTTAGACACAATTATGACGGCTACTGTGTAAATAAATGCGTGAAATGCTTTCACACAACCGTCCCCGCATACCAGAAATGCTTTTTACCTAACTATAAATATGGAAAAACAAATACTACTTGCAAATGCTGTTTGCCGGCAACGGGGGTTCTTGTTTAAGACGAATGAAGTAAATTGCTAAATACATCTGTTTACCAATCTGCGGTCACATTTACCAGCACTTGACTTCATAACGTCGATTGTTAGGCTGCAGAATAAACTACTTTATATCGGTGTTTAGATAAGCCGAGCGTATGTGTGTGTGTGGGGGGAGCGTGAAATGGGGGGTGTCGGGAAGGGTTTTGTTCTATATTTGGCACTTCCACGGTTTGTGCGATGATGATAATGATTGATGTTTTAATGCCACTTTTGTGCACATGGTGGTCTAAATGGGCCGAGAGACGTCCAAAGTTAATGAAGCCAAATCAACGATGAAACACCTTTCAGATATGCTCACGCCGAGATTCGAATTCAGGTGGTAGTGATCTGTGCTCCGACGCGCTACCAGTTAGACCACGGAGGCGCCCCGACACACATTTTGTGCGAAAGGAAGGAGTCAAATTTTGAGAGTCAAGTTATAGGGTCTGGGACCACTCAGACTGAGCGGGCTTGATATATATATATATATATATATATATATATATATATAGCTAACTTTCTGAGGTCTAGTTCTGGTATCCTGCGGGGTCTACACCGTGCTGGTCATCCAGGGTTCGCTCTACACAGAACACGATTAAGATACAAGATAATAGATGGTGAATTTTCTTTTTGCGAGCCATTTTGTGGCATGAAACTGTAGAAATAAAAACCCGCAACTTCGCTGTTGTAACCAGTGTTTGTCGACCCGTAAGAGACAGCTACCGTCCGAAAGGCAATCATTTAATGATGACAAAGTAAAATGAACATTTTGCTAAGATGTCAACAATACCTCTTCTAGACGAAGTAAAGGTTTTTAGCCCATGACGTCACGCTAATCGGTGCCTATTTCGTGAGCGGTCCGGGAAAAAATATATTTATTTTTTGGAGAAACATCGCAATTTTATGTCAATATCTTGAATTTACACACACACACACACACACACACACACACACTTGCCGGAGGATGAGCTAAGATTTTCTGCCACCGTTTTAGACAATTATTTGCGTCATACCGAGAGACCATGTTGTTAGTTGGCGAAGTACATTGCCAGATTGTCTCGAGTTTCAAGTTGCTTTATTATATTCAAGCAGCCAGAGTATTGTTAAGTACTAAAATGGCGGTCGTGGTCAGGTGAGGGTCACATTGTATGATATGTCGCCTTGTGAAGGGGGTCATCTTAGTGGATGAGCTATGATGTAGGCTGTACGTGTTGTAAACAGCGAACTGAATGAGTGAGTGGGTGAGTGAATGAGTTACTCACCGATTGACTCGCTCATTCACTCACTCAATTAATTAATCAATAAAAAACCTCCAGATTTGGTTAAAGTTGACATTAAGCTTAAGCCATAAAGAGAGCAACTCCATGACAGTTCTTGTCACGTGACCGTCGTGAAGAGCTCCCCTGATGGCCGCGCTTCCGTTTTCTGATTTCGTCTTCTGACAGCTGTCGTGTGTCGGATCAAAGTGAGCGGTGAAAGTAGACACCTTAGACACTCTCCGCTCCAGACTCAACATTGGTCAACGTGATACAGCTGTCTTATCCCTTGTTGGTTTTCATTAAATCTACCTGGGGGCGCGAAAACACGCACATACACACATATACACACACGAACGTACGTAGAATTCGGATATCCTCTACTTTCTTATCTGGCAATATGTGTATTTGCACTACACGTTAAAGAGAGCAACTCCATGACAGTAAATAGCATATCCAAAACTGTCTTAGGGTGCCCCCCTTAACATATGGAGCCGAGTTGGGCAGGATTTCACCTATCCGGAAGTCGGTAATGACGCCTCGTGGTGCAACTGGTAGGCCACTTCATTACAGAACGCCAGGTTGTGGGATAGAATCCAATTCTCTCGGATGTTACATCCACCAGTAAAAGTTCTCAGCTTTATCATTTGCGCTTCCACGAGACTAGAAGCTCATACTTATGGCTGATGTGGCCAGCGACGAACTAAAATTAAGCTCCCACTGACCGTCTAGACTCAAAAGGGATAAACTTGGCAGATTAGCCAATAAATGACCGTATAGGTCCTCATATCATGGATAAATGATTGAGCATAAGAAAGATGTATGTAACAGTTTCCCTTTAAGATTCCCCTAGCATAGCTGGTATCACACAGTGCTACGGACGCCTAAGCCTTGGTTCGAATCCCAGTGATATTCCATAGGGCATATAACCCAGATGTGAGAGCAGAGCCAATGTTAAACTTCAACCACTCATTCACTCACGAGTGACACAGCCGACAGACACAAGTTAATTGAATCCAAAGTTGGATGTTTGTTAGCAAGACATGAAGAACGGTATTACTGCATTATAACAATAACAACAACAACAACAACAACAACAGCAAATCATTATCAGCAACAGGAGCGGTAACAGCAGCAGTAATAATAATAATAATAATAATAATAATAATGTATATTTAATAAAGCACCCTTACTAGTAGGAGCCATTCCAAGGCGCTGTACAAATAATATGTAATATAATAATACCCCAAATAATATGTCTGTAAAATTAAAAGAGTATTATTTATCTGTGAAAGCAACCATGAACAAGTGTGATTTTAGTATCAGCAACAGCGGGATTTAATAATAATAATAATAATAATAATAATAATAATAATAACGTCATCATATTGACCATTACGTACCTGACAACCTATAAAACACCTGTGTCTCTGTGCTACAAATGGCCACGTTTAGACTAGTTTAATTAATACGATCACTTTTTTTTGGTGACCAGTTTTCGGCTGCCTCTGGTAGACCCTGTGCTCTGACAGAGAGAAATGAGAAAGTAACGCTACACCCACAAAATGCGAGTTAGAGGTAAATGATCGGTGGCCCCTCCTCCCAGCATGCAGAGCTGATTATACTTTGTAATTGGTTTCGAACAATGGATACAGCGGACATGGCTTAAATTTCAGAGCTTTCGAATTCAGTCACCAGTGCATAAAATCGGACTATTTCGCTCCGTCCTAACCGAATCCAGACTTCGCTCGACGTTTATGCGCCTCACCCGATGCAAACGTGCATGGCTCACCGAGCGAGCTACGGCGTGGTCATCCGGGAATTGAAAGCTGAACGAGTTGGCGAATTGCGCAATATAAATAAAATAGAATCCCCGAGATTAACGCCCCAGGACCTTCCGTTGATAACGAATCTGACAAGATCGTGTTCATTTATCGCATCGGAGAGTTTCCAACAAATGCTAAGAATATTAAGGTACTCGTGCCTCGGTAACGGAAGTACTTCGTCTTTGTTCCACCAGCTCCCCATATCCTGATGAGGTTTACAACCTTTAGCAGGCAATTACTACTACGTCTTACTTTATGTTAGGTAACCTTTAATTGGTGCGTGGCGTATCTCTATCCAGATTTGTCTAACCGTGTTCAACGTTAACGTAAATAAGTGCTCAATTAACCGACAGACTTGGTCAAACAATAGGAAACATGTGTTGAAACGTGCTCTTTGATACTAAACGCGGTGCGTATTCGCCGGGATCTGTTTTGGGTGGTAGGCCTAAACTACTACATCCCTAAAGATAGCGACTTTTGAAGCCGCTAACACACATAACGGATATTTGCCGAGATCCATTCTAGGTAATGAGCCTACGTAGGCAGAAAGTAGCATAATGTCATATCATTTAAAACCGGAGAATTCAAATTAGAAATCGAGTTTCGATTGGCAGGTACAACAACGAGATGTATTATATATAAATCATTTAAGTTTTTTCTACTGAATTAAACAATCGCACATATATATATATATATATATATATATATATATATATACTTACGGAGTAAGAGAAGCTCTGAATGGTGGCTTAATAGGCGAAGAATATCTTTAATATTTGCTAAATCGTGACCCTGTCCCGACACATTATATGCTTACAGTGACACACATATAACCAGTGATGTTTGCTGTTAGATATACAATAAGTGTTATGGTGGAAGAAAACACAGCATATACCACGATAAGCCATGATATATATATATATATATATATATATATATATATATATATATATATATATATATATATATATATGCAACGCTAACATCATAACCGTTTTCCTAGTAACAGTATAGATACAAACTACGAATAATACTACTGCTGCCACTACCATAATACCGACAGCTACCAGTTTTCCTACCTCTATTACTGGTATTCTATTTCAAATGATAAAATCACTTTCACAATCAGAATTGCTGCTACTGCTACTACTACTACTACTAGTAGTAGTAGTAGTAGTAGTAGTAGTAATAGTAATAGTGGTACACAACCGTAGATAGGTAGTTCGGAGAATTGGTTTGGTTGTGTCCTCCAACTACTCTTACAAGAATTAAAAGATGTTTCATCAACATACACACTTTGCGACAAAACATTTTGAATTAAGTAATCTTTTGGCTGAGTGAAAACCTCAATCAGGCATTACCTCGATCAATATAATTGAAGGTGAAAGCTCATTATATTTATAGGTAGAGCACAGACACACACACACACACACACACACACACACACACACACACACACACACTCACTCACCACTCACGTTTCAATAAAACACACATCGAAAGCCGTTACTTCTCAATAAATAAAATTAAAAAAACACTGATAATAGTAAACATGGACCAGGATTTGAGGCGCTCTGTTTTATGATACACGAGGGGGATGATTAAATACAATGAGCAGATTCCTGCCGGTAACGTCATATCTTGTTGCTGTATTTCCCACATTCGCTGACACCACGCGCGCTACTCTCAGCAAACTATACAAGACACCCGGAGTGGGAATAGCCGTAAACATCTAACCTAGTCCAACAATATAATTAAAAAAAAAGTTTGCTGGGTCATACATTGCTAACCGTTTATGATATCCCGCGTTAGATGTACGCGGTTAGACGGGAAGGGATTTTCCAGTCCAAAAATAGCCACCAATCAAATGGCAGAAATCGTTATTCCTTGCTGGCTAGCTTCTGTTGACCGCTGGAATGGTACAGCATAATGAAAGGCTAGGAAACTAACGAGGTTTACTTCTTCCATTCACAAGCCAGAGTGTGGCTGGCACAGGTTTAAATATTAAAATATTTCCGCCTGTTTTACGGCCACATTTGTACACATGGTGGGCTAAATGGACTGAGCTATAGCCAAAGGCAATGAGACAAAGAGAAATATGAAACACCCTTCTGACATAGCCCGGCCGGGGTTTGAACCCAGGTGTTATAAATCTGTGATCAATCGTGCTGCTAGTTAGGCCATAGTTAGGCGTCGGGTGTAGGGTGGCGAACGACCAAGGTACGGACGAAGAGTAATTTAGCCTAACTAATTTCGGCCACTCGTAGAAACTGGACATTGTTAAATTTTAAACCGCTCTCTTTCTACATAAACCTAGACTCGTACACTTTTGTCCCCGGACACGAAGTTCCACTCTGTCGGCCAATCGCTTAAAACTAGCCACAAATCTACTTACAACACATATTTATCACGTCTGTGATTTTGCTGTGTATCCGCTATTTTCGCTCATTACGCCGTAGGCGTAAGACACGTGGCTTCCTTTGGACTGTGATCCGCTCAACTTCACGCGAATTAACGCTTTTTCGCGAGTTTATGTCAACACACGAACGGGCCTTAAATTCTCGCCTTTTGCGACAATTCTCGATCAATTATCTTGAGTGGGCAAAAAATGGACACAAATAATCCATGACCGACATTTATCAGTAACCTGATTTAAAACCCCACGAAATAGCATACATTCTATAAAATTATATATCGCTTTGATAAAGTATATTTATGGGGGGGGGGAGGGGGGTGTTGATTTCAACACGGTATTAATTTTTCAAAAGGAGAGGTCATCATTATTGTTCCGGAGGTAGATGTCCTGACGTGTTAACAGTTTAAAGCGAATCTTCATATTTATTGCCATTGCTAGTATGATTGATCCGACACTGAAATGGGTGATGTCCCGAAAAAGAAGCTCTATCGGTTTTTCTGATTTTCTGAAATAAAAATAAATACTTGCCGAAGAGGGCCATCAGAACAAAATGGACAATTTCTAATAATGAGAATGGCTCATTTTGTATTATTTATGTTGGCGTCACAAGTTCGGAGGAAGTTTGATGTGAGCTGTCTTTTGACAAAATCATAAATGTGCCAATACCGTCTAAGTTACTCTATATGCAGGGAGTAATTAGTTATTACTAATATCAAATTTGGGAAGTTATTGAGAATCCCGTGACGTTGATTCGTGGTGAAAATAGCAAGTTGCAATCGGAATTTCATCCAGGTGTATTTTTTATTGACAATTGTTGGGAACTGATATATCCAGTTTACATCATATAGTTAAGACTTATGGATAATAAATATTATGTGTACATACTTTAGATCGTATCAAAATACAATTCATTTTTAAAATGTAGTTAAGTTTTGGAATAAGGCGCGACCTATTTCAGGCTAACGCGCCTTAACCACCACCACCCCCTCTCATACATCCTGACTTTAGCAACAGGAAATGCTTCTCGAACACATATATTCGTGAACTACTATACATCACACCCCTCTTACTAAACATCCCAGGTAGTACTAATAATAGCATCAGTAACGGTTTTCATTCTTACTTTTTGCTAGCTTAATAATTTGATTAATTAGCCATCTTTAATGCACAGTGTATAAGTCATCAAAGAAAATACAGATTCAACTAATTAATGACGTTAAAACTACCATCCCACAACATTTTTCTGGATAATTTGTTCATTTGTTTTTGTTAATCCACTCTAGAGACGAGATAACGCTACGAGTCCGCTATGTATTGCTTTCGTTAATATCTGAGTTTGCCCATTATCCCCTTTTAAAACATCAGTCTCGAATACCAACTGTGCATTAATCATATAATCTAAGCTTTGATCGAGAAAAGTGTATATATTTAGAGTGAACACTTCCTAAACAAATGTACCTTTGTAATTCGGCTCGAGCCGTATTAGTATATATAGTTTAGTAATCAACTTTAAAGTCGTGTTCCTTAATAGTCAACGCTTTACAGCATGTTGACGCCGGGAGACTTCAATAGCGTATGACTTAGTAACATCTCGGCTAGCTGTACCCCACTTCAGGTTCCTTTGTGGGTCTGATACACTTGCGGGTCAACAATTACCGCTCGAATTACTCTTTTACCATTATGAACAAGGCATATATCAAAAATGTCGCTGCAAAATATTGTCTGGAATATGTCGGCAAGGAAGTTTTGGTTATTTCTTGGAATTAGCAAAACGAACGCCTTTTTTCTGATCTGGTTGCACGATCAGCGACAGGTTACCTATTAATAGTACAGAAGCTTTTGTGTTTGTTCACGAAATTTACTTAAGTTGTCTTCAAACTATTTTTTATATTAAATCTCATCGAAATAAATGGTGAACTATTAATATCACTTACCTGTTATTATGTTAAATCCCTTCTACTCGTATTTAATCTAGTAGTAAATTACTTGGTCGTCAAACACCGTCAGATACCCAATTATTAAACTACTAATATATATATATATATATATATATATATATATATATATATATTATTATACACAATAATTGTTTATGTCTTAATTATATCTTCTGTTTAAGGTTTCTGGGGAACTCATCAGATTTAAAAAAAAACAATCATCTGTCGTATATTAAACTGCCACTCGACAAACGACAACAGTCACTCTACTACTGTCAATAAATGTCGTCACTCCATACACAGACTCCAGTGTGGCAATGGCCATCAAGGCGCCGCCATTTTCACACGTAATGCATCAGGTGACCGTGACGAGAACTGAGCGAAGTCTCGCGCGGCCAGTCGAACCCGATTCTGGATTCAGACCTGGCTGTTATTGCAGCCGTATCCGATGTCCGCATCGTCGACCCGGCTCAATGTATTCCGTAACACAAACGATCGTCTGCTCGAATTTCCGCTGATTTTCAATTCCGAATTCAATATGGCTGCCGCCGTTCCGGTAAAGCGGTCGAGGTGTGTACACGGCGAGAGGTACGTGGTGCGATATTTACATAGGTCGTGCACGGATCACGTATCGGGTGTCAGATTAATTCGCGATGCTCGGCGAGATTATGATAATGAGCTGCACGTGACAATAGGTAGGGCAATGACGTAGAGAATATCAACTTGTAGCAGTCCGTCTAGTCGGCGGCAGATATCCGACTGGTTTCAAGATGGCCGTCAATCTGTGAGCCATTGATTTAAAAAAACGATTTACTTACCATAAAACCGTATAATCATTTCTGCGTGGAACGCACACACACACACACACACACACAGAGAAAGAGAGAGAGATGCTCACACGTACGCACACACACACAGACAGAAAGAGAGAGATGCCCACACGTACGCACACACATACATAGGCAGAGAGATGCCCACACGTACGCGCGCGCCCATACAACCAAAAATACTGCATAACCACTTCGTGGAATCCGGTCATCATATTACAAAACAAATCACACACTGTCCAGTCTAGATAACTCCAATTAGAGCCCCCTCTGCCTCTCTGCCTGTCCGCCTGTCTGTCTGTCTGTCTGTCTCTCTCTATATATCCTAACCAGCTCGTTATCTATCATTACTTGTGTAATTTTCCTGGCGGAAGCGAACCAACAAGCCGCCAAACGCCGCCATAAAGCTTTACACCGTAAACCATGACATAGAGAAATTTGTTTGACATATAGAGCTTTATGCCAAATGTCTCACGACACAGACGCATATTGTACTGGGGTCGCTTTATAAAGTTTCCGGTCGGCCATTCATACTGTGAATCCGAGCTGGGGGTTGGGAGTGGGTGAGGGGTGGGGGTGGGGGGGGGGGTCTTCCTGGGGTTGGAGTTGACCGAGAGAGGGGTTGAGTGGGGATTGAGTGTAGGGGTTAATTCGGAGTTAGAACGAGGGGGGGGGGTCTCCGGGTATAGGTTAGACGGTATTTACACACTTCGAGAATTATTTTACGTTACCTTTTAAGTTTATAATCTATATGTGTTGTCTGTCTGTCGGCTATGATCTCTGTCTGTCTGTCTGTCTGTCTGTCTCTAGATTATCTGTTTGTCTGTCTTTCTGTGAGCTGTCTGTCTGTAGATTTTCTGTCCGTAGGTTGTCTGTTTGTCTTCTCTGTCTATTTGTTATCAAGCTATCTGTAGACGTCTGTCTGTCTGTCAGTCTGTCTGTCTGTCTGTCTGTCTGTCTGTATGTATGTCTATCTACCTGTCTCTCTCTCTCTTTATCTCAATCTCTCTCTGTAGACTGCCTGTTTGTGTACTTTTCTATTCTCTTCTCTGTTTAATATTTATGAATATAGTCTTAATAGGTTGTTTATCTTTAAGCTAACCAGCTGTCTTTCTTTCTGTCTGTTATCTGTTTGTCTGTCTTTCTGTAGGTTTTCTGTTTGTAGGATGTCTGTCTGTAAGTTGTCTGTAGGCTTTTTCTCTCTGTCTATAGGTTGTCTGTTCGTATATCTTTTAGGCTGTCTGTAGTTGTCTGTAGGTTGTCATCTTAATTGTTTATATATATATATTATATATATATATATATATATATATATATATATATATATATATATATATATATATATATACAAATAATGTGAAAGTATTGTATCGATCTTGTACTTATATTGTTGTTATGTACTGATGTTGTGGTTATGTACTGATGTTGTGGTTATGTACTGATGTTGTGCTGGCCTTGTAAGCTACTCATATTGCTGTAATATATATGTTGTTGTGGTCGTTGTCGTTATTGATGCAGTTGTTGTTACTGTTCCTTTGTTGTTTTATAATGACAATAATCTTTCAAACTAATCACTAGTAGTTGCCCTGTATGAGTAAGTATCAGTGAGTGAGTTGGGTGAGTTGGGTGAGTTGGGTGAGTGAGTGGTGGTGGTGGTGAGTGAGTGAGTGAGTGAGTGAGTGAGTGAGTGAGTGAGTGAGTGAGTGAGTGAGTGAGTGAGTGAGTGGTGGTGAGTGTGAGTGAGTGAGTGAGTGAGTGAGTGAGTGAGTGAGTGAGTGAGTGAGTGAGTGAGTGAGTGAGTGAGTGAGTGAGTGAGTGAGTGAGTGAGTGAGTGAGTGAGTGAGTGAGTGAGTGAGTGAGTGAGTGAGTGAGTGAGTGAGTGAGTGAGTGAGTGAGTGAGTGAGTGAGTGAGTGAGTGTAGTGATGAGATGAGTGATGAATGTTAGTGTGGTGTATGGTAGGTGATTAGTACTTGGTGAGTGAGTGAGTAGTGATATATGGATAGTATGTAGTGATATGAGTATATATGTGGTATATGATATATATGTGTATAGAGAACTTAACACTACAATTAATATATATATATATATACACAACACATAAATCATCATTCAATATCACACTTTAAACTAACACACATTATATTTAGATTATCCTCTTCTGGATTATTTTAGAAATTAGTTTTTTCTTTAATTTTTCTCTAATTATAACGGTAATTAATTATAATTGCAATTAAATATTTAAAAAAAATCAGTTTGGAGTTGTTTAATTGTTGTTTGAATGAAAGTATAACACCTGTGCCAGCGCCTTAAATATCTTTATAACACACACACAACACACACACACACACACACACACACACACACACACACACACACACACACACACTTAATCAGAACAAGAGAGTTGAAAAAGTAGGGTCGTAATGGCTTAAGTGATTGATCTATCTATTGAACTATTGATTGACTGATTGCTTTGTTTAGCCTCGATGCTGGTATCACTTCAGCTAATCGGTTAGCTAATGACGATGATTAATGAATGAAATATTCTGCAAATATAGATAACAATAGGATACCACGTGCTAGTAGTATATTATGCAGTGCACCAAGGCCAGGAGTATGTGTGTGTGTGGGGGGGGTTTAACCTAATAGCCTAAACGGGAGAAATGACATTAAACGAATGTGAAATGAATGACAAATGAATGAAGAAGCTGACGAATGAACGAATGAAAGTTTAAATTCGTGTATACACAGGTACGATATAAAATTAGTCGATTTTATAATAAGAATATCCAGGCATTGATTTGGGGAAGAAAATATTATCGAAATATTATAAACAATCATAACGAACTATATAAAAAAGATTATTAACGATAAAATATCATAAAATATCATAACGTCATGTTTATTTTATGCCAATAACTCGCTGGTCAAAGGTACTTATTGGGGAATTAATTATTGATAGTAACCTCTTTATGGTTGAATATGCCATTTAAATTATATACCGTTATAGAAATCGTTAGTAGAATTCTAAAAACATTTATTTCAGCTTACATTTTCAGGCGTTTCTAGAAGATTATTTTCGGCACAAATGTTAAATCTACCTGTTTTACGGCTAGTTTTGTACGCATGGTAGAGTAATCTCCAATGCAGGGAAGTAATAAGTGAAACAAAATCCAGTCACAGCTAGGTGTGGATAAGGACGTATGGTCGGAGCTCTAGGATTTTATGAACACAGCTCCTGCGCCTCCGTGGCCTAACTGGACCCCGGATCACTACCACCTGATTTCGAACCTCGGTGTGGGCATATCTGAAAGGCGTTTCATCTTCGACTTCGCTTCATCACATTTGGAGGTCGCTCGGCCCATTTAACCTTCCATGTGCACAAAAGTAGCCGTAAAACGCCAATCGTCATCATCAGCCCTTTCCTTACTTCAATCTTTCACCGCACTACAGCTAACAGCCTGACCCTGATATGGTCGGTACGAGGGAGCAGTATATAGCTCTTTGTCCACATTGCGGGTCACGTGAAGAATTATAGTTATAATAATTTTTTTAAATATTATTTAAATAAATATTAAAGTAATATAAATAATATATATATAATATATATATATATATATATATATATATATATATATATATATATATATTTAGGTAAGAAATTGTTTTTATCCTTGTAGATCCTTTAGTAACATGAGCCATTCAAAGGCTTATATCGAACGAGTGTTATTTATAAATTAGATTTTATCTCTAATTAAGAAATACGAGATTAACAGCTGATTTAGTTCTATCTTCTTATTTTAATTAATACGTTTTAATTTATTAATTTATTGACACGTGATAATAACAGATTTAATGAATTAAAAGCTTGTTAAATGTCCATAAAGCTGAGGGTTGTTGTTGTCAAATACTATAAATCGAATATATTCTCCATTATAAAAACTTGAGGCGTTGAAATTTTAAATATCCCAATTCTTATCCTCATTTATTTTCATTGCATTTTCCTGAATTTAGTTATGATGTAAATTTAAGCTTTTGACCGAAGTCTGAGCGGCTCTATACCTTAGTATTGAATATGTTCAGTTGATCAACTAACACCTTGATGGTCATAGCTTCGCATTCGTGGAAAACCAGGAGAATCAATGTTAACAGATGATGAGCCAGTTACAGATAGCGTCGCAGTTTGTCTGTACTGCCAAGGTACCTCATTGGTAATATTTTGATCGCGAATTTAGGTTTACAATGTAGACTTTACATTTGATCATCGGCAATCAGGTCACTGTGTACTTCTTACTCAAAGTTCTATGTTCTGCTAGATATGAGAGAAATATCTAGGGCTAACGTTAAATAATTCAACCCGAATAATGTTTCTGGACTTCTCTGATGCAATCGATACAGTTGACTATAATGTACTTTTCTCTAGATGGAAGTACATGCTCGGTCTAATAGGTAAAGTACTTGAATGGTTTGAGTCATATTTGAAACAAAGCTCCCAGAGAGTGTCCGTTCGTGGTATTTTGTCTGATGTTCTATTATTGTTATTTTGGTGTACCACACAGTTTTTTGGTGGTAAATGCGCATCGATGAGACGTTAAATATGGTGTTGGTAGCCGAGAGCACGAGGAAGTTAAAGGAGAAGGTATTAAAATGGAAAGAGTGCATGGAGGTAGAATGATTGAAGATTAACATTAGCAAAACAATGGTGATGGTTTCAAGGAAGAAATGTGATGATGTTGCGAGTACAGGGAAGTGAACTTTTGATGTATGTGAGAAAGGTGTTAGAAATAACTCAGTGCAGTGTATACGTTATAATGGATGGGTTCATAGGTGTTGGCCGGGTGTAAGAGGCTCACTAAGTACAATTGGAGATCCATTTGTGTGCAAGAATGATAGAGAAGATATCAGCATACAGGAAAACATGGATCTAGGAAATGTTTAGATAGGGTAAGAAAGTTCTGTTATTAGGGGGATATGCTGAGTGGAGGTGGAGGAGCGAATTCAGCACCAGTGACCAGAGTGTGTTGTGCATTGTTTAAGTATAAAGATCGGTTAAGGATCTTGACAAGGAAGTTTGTGTCATTAAGGTTAACAAGGAAGGTATACGTGGCATGTGTGAGGAGTGCCATGGTGTATCGAAGTGAAACTTTAGCCATGAATGTTGAGCAGATAAAACAAACTACAAACACTGATGACAGTTCATCCCATTATAGTTCGCCTTTGACGTCCATTTAAAGGAAAATATTAAACCAAATAGGATCGTAGTTGAATTCCATAAGCATTTTACCAATTAACAACCGAACGTTAAAGCCATTGACCTGAAAGATTTCAATTTTTTAATTTAAAGGGATTGTCCACACTCAGATAATATTTTGAGGACTAATACAGCTATGCTCACAAATATCATAAATAATGTCAAAATGTGTAAATGATCACCCAAATATTAAATAATCCAGTTCAAAATGCTGATTAATCAACTTTTAATGGCCTGTAGGCGCCGCCATTTTGAAGCTAAACAGAGACCGGAAGCTCCTGAATGCTGACGTCACTTGAACGCATCTGTTGACCTGAAGTCTGAAGAACCCATACAAAAGCATGTAAACAAGTGTGAGCAAAGAATTATTCCAGAACATAACGCAATTATCTTGTTAAAATTACGTCATGAATGACATACAACCGTATCAGTTTGAGCCAGAAGGAACCTGACAAGAGGAAGATGATTCATCTGGCTCAGATATTAACGCTCAAGAGAAACTATCATCCTCGTCAGTATAGAGATCGCCGATGTGACGTCAGAGCATTTCAGATTGCTCCTTCCCGCCTTCAAATTTGGCTTCCAATGCAGCCATAATGGCGGCCCTCCAGTAATTTTGATTATTTCCTATATCTATGATATCAGGTATATTTCGTGATTACTACTGTGGAATTTTGGGTTACTGTTATAAGCAGTACATATTTAAAACATATTTTCTGAGGGTGGACTGTCCCTTTAAGGTCTATCGCACCTTGCGTCAATGTGGTATGTTCGTTGCAACGGCTTCCATACATTTTTAGCGACGTGTATTACGATTTTTCATAGCATTCGCTAGATGTCGCTATCCTTGGGTCTCTAACGACAACAATCGAATACAACGTATTCAAGTATTGGCGTTCGATAACAGGCATATTCTCAAAGACAAAACAGCTCTCCATAAACAACCCGCGCCATATATATATATATATATATATATATAGAGAGAGAGAGAGAGAGAGAGCATATATATGTTTTGGCGTTTTGAAAAATATATGATTTTTAATAAATAACAATAACGAAGCTGTGTGTAAAACTTATTTTTATTACATGCATTGCTAACAACTCACTCCTCAGCTCGAGGGCCGATAAGCCGACTGACAGGAGAGATCCGGCAGAACGAGTACCAGCAGAATACCCTGTCCACAATACCTGGAGGTAGTGTTAGCAGCACCAGGTCGCTGGATCCTGGTCAAATCCTCCCCGAATACAAGCTGCGCTTGCATGGAAATAAGCTGGGCTTCGCTGTACAACAGGTGACAGCAGATATAAAGGGAGCTTAGCATGCGTGCCACGGTGATTCATGCGATAATGCCATCCTTCAATGATATTAGTTATTCATGTTGACTAAATAAATGATTTTAAAATTCAACTTTTAGCTGAATGTAAATTGATGTTTTAAATATTTAATGTAGAGTTTTGGAAATATTATTTTGACTTGTACCTCAGAACCAATAATATATGTATTAGCTGTATAATATTAAAAATGTTATGACATTAGAGTATTAACACCATTGACATTTACATATAGTAAACATTGGACGAATGGCTGATTCAGAAAATAAAATAGCTAGTTCAATTTCAATACAAAATATTATGCATAAATGCCAATGTTACGGTAATAGGAATTATACATTGAATTATGATCTATGTGATCATTGATTTTATCCATTCACATCGTCATGTCAGATACCAAAGGTTCTACAAACAATAAGTTTGAACTAGACATGACAGCCATGATAGGATGAAGTCTATGTCATTCCTGTTAAATGCAAAATTATCTCTAGATCCCATACCCTTAATATTATTTGAAAAAGTGCAAAAGACAAAACGTATATGTTATAAATTTGGGTCGTTTTGGTAGATTTTTATGGCAGTTTTGATCGCGCGAAAATTGACCGAGTCTATTCACGTAAAATTATGGTGACTATGATTGGGACTATCATGCATACACATTATTTGTTATCATTCTAAAACTATATGGGCCGAAGATCCAAGTAGCCATTTGCAGAAGCAAGCTTTAAAGTCCGCACCGAGAGCGGCTTTTAAACTAGTATTTTAACAACATTCGGGGCCTCAGGATATGATCAGACAATAGCAAATAATTTAGTATTCGGCTATTATTAAGTTTAAGCATATATGGTACCATATTAGATGGATGCCGAGGTAACTCCCCCCTCCCCGTCTATTCTGCTATGGTGATTGAGGTGTTACGGCCACTTTTGTGCACAAGGTAGGCTAAATGGCCGAGCGACCTCCAAATGTAATGAGGCGAAGTCAAAGACGAAACAACCTTCAGATATGCTATTCTGCCATGATTAGACGACTATCTCAACGCAAATTTAAAGCTAACATATAATAGTTCTTAAATAGGATACTCTTCTCTGGTGTCACTGATAAATAAAAATTGCAGACAGGAGATTCTTAGTTTTACGTGACTCCATGACGTACGTTTAAATTTCTTTTAACACTACACGATTTTCAACTTAAAACTTAATTAGGAATAACAGTCTTTAACATGAAGCTGTAATTCCATTATATAGAATTACACATTAGTATTTGTTCTATGATGTCATAAGGACACCAACAGTCAATGCTGACCGTTAGTTCATAATCTCGGAGTTGACTGTTATTTTTAGGATGTGTCATCCATCACTAAAAAGCCTCATATCATCATCACCCGATATCCTCGGTGTCATAAATAACAGTGTAACTGGCCACATAAGTCTAGCTTCCAGGTTCGACTCCAGCCAAATACATTTTTCATCATTCATAGTTATTGACCTCTTAAATAATTATTACAATTGCGTATACTCGCATAAACGGGGTCATCACAGCCCTATGTTGTCATAATAGATGGCTGTTTCCGGTCTGTAATAATACCAGTGGGGAAAAACCACACACAAAAGTGATATAAATGGCCGTAAGAGCTGTGCGTGTCCACATAAAGACAGAAAGGCGATTTTAAAACATAACCTTTATTAAGACTATATTAAATAGCCTATGTTTTCACCTAGGTAATATTATATAGACTTTACACACCCTGAAGTCATAACGCATTATAGAAGTGCCTGCGGGTTTACATTCATCATAACGTCTCGATAACAAGTATTACGTCGAATGACCACGGCTAGCCCTCCATATGTTAAAAAATCCTCCTCTCCCACATACATTTACACAAGTAACACTCGCTATCTAACAACCACAATCTCACCCACAATGTATTCAAGTTAGACTTTGACCATTATATAATTATATGCAATGTTACTGGGCGTTATGTTATTGTATAACACTATCCACCACTCGAATCATTCTGTTAGTGATCACAGAGAACCGTTAAGTGACAAATCGCACCCTCCCCCCCCAAAAAAAAAGAATCACATGACAAAAAAGTCAACAGAAGCATGTACGCATCATGATCTGTATACAACAATATGTTACATATGTATTGAATATCCAGAAGTCCGGTACTGAACGACACAATCAACGCGTTGACGAGTAGTACAGCAACTTGAAGTTATAAGCTGAAGATTTAAGATAATGTTATGGATTTATTAGCTTCGGTTAAGTCTTTAGCCGGATGCACGCCAATAATTCTGTACAACCAGAACAAATACGTCTTGTGTCTGTGCACAAGCACGCACATACACACACAAGCATCGACTGAAAGCTCATTAATTTCAACGTTGCTTCAAATGAAAAGCCTGCCAAATAAAAATTGTCTGTTAGTCCAACCTGAGATTTCTTTATTTCTCTGTTAACCAACAAGTCAAAACATCACGAATTAGCCCGTTTCTCATGACCCTTCATTCTGATTTAATGAACTTTCACCGTACATACGCATGCATACCGAATATTTTGGGAATATCACCTGTATTTTGAAATCTAACATTTGCAAATCAATCGATTAAGAGCACAGTATCCACTCAAACTGTAGCCGTTGTCAAACAATGTTATGCACTGCACAACCAAATTACAATCTAAATATACATGATAAAGACCACACTGTTTACATTTATGACTGTCAATACAGATATAATATAAGCACAGCATAAGGATGTGCTACTGAGATATGAAGAACAAAATATATATATCACCGATACTTACTGCACACACCAAATACAAGTAATCGTTTTTTTATTACTTTCTAACCTATGATGAATGGCTAAAAGTTCTGATTAGCTGGAATTGAAACGTGTCATTCACTGAAACAGCTTGTTACTATATAACATTTACGTCAAGATACATAGGTTATGTGAGAATTACAAGTTATGTTGTACACAAACAAGCAATAATCAATATAAACAATGGATATCAGCCAAAACAACCTATAAACCTACCATCTGGTGGGCAACTCGACGGCTAATCACACACAAACACACACACACACATTGTGAAATAAGCCATTATAAAGCCATTGGTGTTGATATTCCAGTAGCCTATTAGCAGGTATTTTTTAAGATAATCACAACTATTGTACTCTCATCATATATAGGTTTATAGGTGTCACAGACATGTTAATCACTCCGTAAACAGTCAGAACGGTTGACAAAATGGGGAGGTAAACTGTTTAAATAGATTTGTATACAGGACTGTCCTTAGCATGGTGCTGTGGGGTGAAATTATATGCAGAATATATATATATATATATATATATATATGTACAAGGTTCATAATTAGATTAACCAAGTCACTGGTTGCCCTGCTTTGTTGCACCTTACCAACAGGCTTATATATATATATACATCATATATATATATATATATATATATATATATATATTAAAGATTGACAGATTAGATATGTTGCATTGTAAGGCATACACAGATATAGAGAAAGACATCCCAAATTGAATGTAGGTACAAGGAGCAGAAATGCAGTTATACAGAAGATAAGCAATAGCAAATACAAACAAATAAACAAACACATCTTTTAAGTTAAAATGGCCTTGACCCAATGTAAGGACTTAACATTAATATAGATACATAAACACGGCTACAGTTTGGCCAATCTTATCATAACTGTTAAATTAATCTGTTTGATTGAAAATAAAAATCTATTAAAAAAAACAATCAGATTAATCAACAAATATGGGTCTGTCATAGAATTGGAATCAAATAGAACAATCACAGACAGTAATAGAACACCTACCATATTATACGAATACTGACCAGCAAATTACATAAACCAACCATATATATATATATATATATATATATATAGACACATTTAAGTATCTGAATAATCACTCTATTACACAGGTGTTATACAGGGTCCAAATCATGCTACACGTATGTCTTATTCAGCAATTATAACACACACCAGACATCTTACTGTGTTACTACAATACAACACAAGTGTACTACAGTGAGGTTATAATGCTACATGACAGAGTTACAAGATCATTAGCTGTCACTAGACTAGTGTACTGCATTGATACCATTGTATTCTATGAATGTGGCAGCCATAAAGGTCCTTAAATACATGTTTATGTGTGAGCACACACACACACACACACATATACATACACACTTAACATTATAGACAATACTAGTGAACAATGACTACATGACAGAATTTTGTAACTAAACAGTCACCCTATTACACAGGTGTATAACAAAATAGTCACAACAATACACAGGTGTTAACAACTAAACAGTCACCATGCTACACAGGCATTTAGTTAGTCACTACAATACATAGGTGTTTAACAACTATATGACTGTTACATCACATAGCTGTGTAATAAAACAGTGAACTTGACATACTGGTTTAACTAAACAGTCACTGCATTACACAGGTCTTCACTGCAACCTTCACCACAGGTGTTCTGTGGCTTGTATTTCTGAAGGAAACGCCATACCAAATTTTGTGTCAATAATTGACGAAATCTGTCTACCATACAATAAGCATGTTTAAAACATACATAATGGACACATACAGGGGTTACAACACACACACACACACACACAAATATGACAGATACCATATATACATATATATATATATATATATACACACACACACAAACACAAAACAAATACAATAGAATGAGAGTACAGAAACAGTAGATACATATGCCCAGCTACAATACATAGACACATAGCTCATACATGAGATGCAGAACAAATGTACAGAAAATACACAACATACCAAATGCAACAGGCACAACACACTGAAGTTAACAGCCAACTCTGACAGGATAGAATTATAAAATAAAAAATTACAAACATGATGACATCAGCGAAAAGGTTTCATCACAACCGTACAGTTATCCACATCTGGTCACGCAGTCATCATGGTGTGTGTGTGATTAACTACGATACGTGGTCCGTGGTGGTCCATTAGCCCTGGTGCAGTACGAGCGCTTACTTAGACTGGCGCCGTTTACATTGTTGATGTGGGAATCTTGCGGACATGTCCGTACTGTTGAATCACTCCAGTCACCGACTGGGACTGACTGACTGTACTTATTGTGGGAAGTCTTATTATAGAGTGGTAAGTTTTCTGATGCCTCTTTTGGATCGACCTGTAGTAGGAAGTGTAAATAAAATAGCAATTAAAAATGCCACCACTACATATACAGGCTGTTGTGCCTGGAGAGGCAAAAGTAGCACAAAACAAAGCATCAGTTAACAACCTTTAGTCAATCATATAATGGTGATTTTCCTTCACATATAAATAATTACAAAGAAACATCTAAGTACACACATAAATGAACAGACAGGTGCATCAGATAAAATTTACCATTATTACCACATGTCTATACTAACCTTCAAATAAACAAAAGCATCTGTGCCATAACCTTCAACAGAGCTCAGCCAAAGGCTCCCACGCATATACTTCGCATATAGCCTGGACAGTGGTAAGCCATAGCCATATCCAGCCTGAAATATACATGATAAATTTAGGTTATCATCATATGTGGGGATTTCAATGAAAAGTGGTCAAACAAATCAGACCTTTTCTCAAATTGACAAAAGATTAAGTGTTTCACCAATAACTGTTACATTTAAACTGTATCAATACTAAAACAATTATACAAAAGCTGCTGGTCTCTGAAATTACTCTTTAAAGATCTTAGCAATTTAAATGAAGTTTTTAATGCTTTATCACACACACACACACACACACACACATACACATGCACAGATACTAACCAGTGGTGTGGTAGAAGCAGCCTGAGGATTTGGTGGTCTAGGTGCTGTACTGTACATATAGTTAAACAACAGTTCTGTCCTGTCTCTGGGAATGCCACCACCTTGATCCGACATCTGTAGACAACAAATTATATTAACAACTATTAAGAGTACATCACCACCTAAACAGGCCAATTATATGACTTCAACCTTGTATCTGTGTGGTATCATGTAGTCCAGAATTGTTAATCTGATTATATAACACTATCAGGTTTGTTATGGATCCTGCCTCCCTAGAGTCTCTGAGTATGATATTAATACATCATGATATATTTATAATGCAATAACAAATGTGTCATGTAAGACAAAGAACAATGTTCTATTCTGAAAACGGCTAACAGTTACAGGCCTCTTGGCATCCTAGAAGGTGACTTATAAATTTAAATGTGTTTAAAAAAATGTATAGCAAATATACATACCAGCGTAAAGAACCAAACCATAGCCGCATGGGAATATCAATTAGCTCAAAAGTAATCAATTAGCTAAATACTAATTAACATTAATTACCTTTATGGTCACATCATCTCCACCTTTACAAATCATCACGTCTATTGGTGGGATGGTGTCACTGTCCTGGTGAAACTCCACAACGGCACGAAGAGCATTCTGTGAAAATAAAACGTATATTATCTACACAATATGCACCTATTTCTATATTAATTCTGCGAGTAACTATCTGACAAATGTAGAGTGTGTTATCTAGGTGAGACGCTTAACATTAAATTAAAGAATATATTCAAGAAATCAAGAAAAGCTAAATAACTCAAATGAATGTTTTAAATTACTGGTGAGATCCAGCACAAATCGTCAGGTTTTCTGGTTCTGGAATAACCCCCCCCCCCCTCTAGATTTAATTTTTTCCCTGAATATTATATACAGATTAATTTAATGTCACAGGGTATTATTTGCAATTTACTTCAATATTACCTCCATTTTAATCAAGCACAATGTTGGGGTGATAAAAATTTCATTTGCAATTCGCAAATGCAGTTAACTAATAAGTTAATTCCCGATTGATCTAAAATGTATAGCAAATAATTAGTTGTTTGTTAAACATTACCTTAAATAATTCAAACAGTATATGATAGAGGTGAGTAGGTATGTAGGTCATAGTGATCAACTCATCTTGGTTCTCTGCTAGAACTGGAATGAGAAAGTGACAATAATTAGTCCATCTGCTTTTGTTTGCATGTGCGTACAAACAATTTTGATTAATCAACCAAAACTTTCCAATACTCAATCTCAACACTTACTGTTAAGACTCTTAAACTGACAGTCTGGTGAAGCCATGTAGTACTGTTCACACAAAAATCGTGCATTATCATAGGCATCTAGAAAGATAAAATATTAATATGTTAATATCTCTCTCTCTCTCTCTCTCTCTATATATATATATATATATATATTACATCTTAACACCGAGACATGATCATTTATATATTTCACACTTATTCTTAAAATGCGAAGAAACTGTTTGGTTGGTTGATTGATTGATTGATTGATTAGATTGTTTAGCCTCAGCCTCAATTCTGGGATATATAGTGAAGGGGTGACCCCTTAGAGTAATATCCCACAAACACAGGTATGAACCAGATTAGAACCCAGAACCTGGAGGTTTGCAGTGTAATGCTCTCACATCTGTGCTATCTGAGTGCCCAGAAAATATCAAGGTTAACAGTTTTATGTCAGAAATGTTTAGAAGAATCTGGAATCAACATTATGTGCTATAACACACATACACACACAGATCATAGCAAACATACTAACAGTCTGTGTTATTAACATAATTTCTATCTACCTTCAGCTATGGCTAGGACATCTGTCTCCTGGTCTATACCCCCAACAATTGCAGCATTCTGGTTTTTGTTTTTACTGCTTAAAGGATGGAACAGCAAAACTGAAATGACAAAGGATTGGTAGTAACATTAGCAATAACATCATTACTATGGATCAGATAAAAGAAAACAATCTCAAGTACGGTGGGTCCTGGTAAATTAAGCAGATAGTTTGTGTCAACATTTTGGGGGAGTCGGCTTAATGGCCGGTGCTATTTCAGTGTCAAGAAATTTAGTAATCGGGATAAAAAATTTCAGTGTGTTAGCAGCCGTCTAGATCTAGATATAGATGCAAATGGACATCAATCGTCATTTTGATTTAAACTCATGCAGTCATGAAGTGAAAATAGAAGTGAAACAAGTTGATGATAATTATACATGGCTTTATAATGAAAATCAATATTTATATGTAGAATTATCTGATTTATCTAATTATGGATAAATGTTGTTGGACTCAGTAGCGCATTTCATGACTTTCAATTCGAAGGCAGCATCGGTAATGAGACAACTCATACCCATACTTCATATGCGGTTCAATGAATGTTTAATCAGGCCATTAATTTAAGTCTGAGGTCCTACGTATGCGCTAACAGTTTGTGTAAATGATTGTTATAATTTGTCTTGATCTATTAACAGTATACAAAACACATTGGTATGAATTATGAAAACAAAACTATTTCCTGCATTCAAAACGTCACCTGGAAATACTACAGGAAAAAGATCCGATTTTTTGGTCGGCTTAATGGACGGTACTACCATAAATCATGATATTTTAGGCCTAAAAATTACCTCGGCTTGATGGCCGGGACCTACGGTATATAACACCACTTTCAACATCAGGCATTCCATGCTAACTAGGACAACATCAGAATTCCAGCTGAAACGGATACATTCCAGTTTCAAACGTGCCTCATAATTTAAATAATTTAGAGATATCTTCCTTTTAGAATATTATTTATTGGCCATCTCACTTTTTATGTTACCCATCTGGAAGGGGAGGGAATCCCATTGGAACCCTGGGAGAAAGAAGTTAACATTGGTAACACCTTGGATTCTGACAATCATCAGCCTGCATGGACACAAAAGCACAATAACATCTGCATTACAGTACTTAATTGCACCCTTCTTTTGGGGTGTTGTAAAATTAATTCTACACAATACCAGAAAGCAGTCACATAATCTGCATATGGAACATCAACTTACTGTGTTGGTGGATCAGTGTTCTTATTGAGATACGATTCATGTAGAAGCGATCCAGGAAGTACTGTATTATACTGTCCATGAAGCTGTCATATCTTGACTGCTCCTTAAATTCCTTTATGCCTTCTGCCATTGTCTCCACAACTCTGGAGTGTCTGTTACGAATTATGTCTAACTGTTCAGCAAATCTGCAAATAAAAATAGGTGTGGGGGTCGTGGTTAAGGCACTACTTGACAATTACCACAACAATTACCAGCCTGGTAAATTACTGTGTTGGTCTTAATAGATGTGCAGCGTGTGATTGAAGAGCCTTGAATGTACATGCATTTCAGTTCCTCTGGACACTTGCTTTCCTTTCCCAACCAGCCTATCAAGGCATTGTTTACAACAACAACACCGTATGCTACATCTCAAAGTAACATATCATAACCTTCAGTAAAAGCAGATATTTATTTTGAATTAAGTACACAATGCAACATCGCATTAATTTTAGTTTAATATCAGCGGTTTTTATTGCTTATTAGTTAATTAAGGCATAAAATGCCACACACATCTGATGACTGTAGTATAATTTACACATTATATCATCCACCATAGGTATAACACTGGTGGCAATTATATACACAAGCTACTTATCATGGACTGGATTTAGTGTAAATATAATCAACAGACATATAATCAAGTTGCCATGGAATTTTCCATAACTTGTGCAATAATTAAAATTTTTGGTATCAAGGGTTAAAATAGCAGAGAAAACAGCTGACAGTTGCTCTGTACACATTCGGGATAGGCACTTTTTCATAGTCAGTTTAATCTCAATGGGCATTTAAATTAATTCAAAATTACATTCAGCATAATGTATTCTAAAATGAATACAAGACAAATTCCCTTATCATAAATCTCCCCTGCAAATGTGAAACATTACAGGACAACCCCCCCCACAGTTCTAATCCTATGGGGTTTTGTCTAGATAACAACAAAAATCAGTGTCAGTGACCCCTAATACCATATAACTCGTTTATTTGTGTTTCCCATTTCATAATACCCATCAGGCCAGAGTGTGATTCACATTGGGCTATGACCCAGATGTTACTGAGGACACTGGACTGATATAACCCTAGACCAAACAGCAGGCATGATAGAAAACTGCACCACAAAGGAAGCCACTTACACAAGGTCACAGAGTGTAGCCTGCCCAATGATGTCTGTTTGCCGGCTTGCTGCTTAATAATATAGAGCTATAGTTAATTACGTATGGATGGTGAACATTGGCAACATGAAGGCTTCATTATTAAGGGTCAAGTGTTTAGGCCTAGACTTCCTACCTAGATATGGAGTATTTATTTCAAAGTGGATAATACATGTCCAGTATTTATGTTACACAGTGTATAAAATGTAAATAGTCAATACTAATAATGCACCGTTATTTCTAACTTGTTTACAGTTTACATATCAGATAAATAGAGGCAGATGTACCAGCAGACAGACACCCAGAGAGTTGTAGACAGATGGATGGATTCATAACCTGCGCGCGCGCACACAAACAGTTCCAGATCGAGAGATTGCCAACAAAATACTGACACCAAAAATAGAACAAACAGTGAACCAGTTAGCCACCCACATCCACAGCTGAACATTACAGTATATCATAAACCACTTCAGATGGGGATGTTTGTTCCAGCATTACACATAGCACGCTAGCCCAGAGTACTATAGTATTGTGTAACACAAAATCAATTAACCGAGATAATTTTTTTCTGCACCTAGCCACAAAGGCTGGCCAATGTTCAAGTCCCAGTAGGTATTCCTTAACCCGGGCTACATCTGGTACAGAAGCTGCTCTTGCTAAGCCAAGGTGTCTCTCCTGAGTGATACATCAGCTGTAATCAAAGCTCTTCAAGTGAAGTGTTTTTATGCTTTACCAGTGATGATAAACAATGTAATGAAGCTGTAAACTGATTACACGTACCATAACCCACATCTTAAATAATTGGCAACAAGTTTACATGAACAATATGAGGTTACAGTTCACATTGTAAAACAACAAGCACATATATTGAGAATATATATCTGTATTGTGTGTCTCTCTCTCTCTTTCTCTCTAAACAGTTTCATCACTTACCTTAAAAGATGAGTGTCAGTGACCTGGGATGATTCTAAAGATTCAAATTCTAAAAGATCAACAAAGGTTTCTTCATACCTGAAAATACAATAGTATATTGTGTGTATAGGGCAGACACAGACAGGCACACATTATGAACAACACCATGTCCTATATATTTGCTTTATAAATCTCCCAAACGTGCACACACACACACACACTGATTAATGAACCATATTATGAGAGGAATATATCAGATAAAAATGTATCACTGACTTTCACTTATTACTGACAGACATACCCTTTTTTCATATAAATTTCCTATACAATTACAAGGGGACTAAATACCTAAATTGTTATTTGGTTTTATTTTTGTAAAACAAGACAAATCACCCTCTTTCAGTCTTGAGTGTTAGTCAGATGACTGACACTGTCAATACTTTACTGTTACCTGATTCACATAAATCTATATGGAGATAAAACAATACAGGCCCATATTTTACAGGGCCAGTTCTTCAGTAATTTCCTACATTAATCTATCTGCATTATAACCTTCACCACTCGAAAGTATGCTTGGAATGAGCCCAAAACCTATATTTGACCTGGATTAGTTGTTGATCGCAATAAATACAGTACTATATGAGGCCAGCTGCTAATCCAGGTGTGTGAGGTACAAGTCACCTTGTCTGTAAACAGTCATGTTCCGTTATAGACAACTGGCTGGATATTTCATAATCCCCCCACCAAGGCACCTAAAATCAACACATACTGAAGGTAGTAGTGGCTATTTATAAGGTCTAAAAACAAACAAACGCTGGTTAGCCCAGGATTATAATTCTGATTTCCATTTGATTTAATCCTATATTAAATACTAACAATCGCTTATTAATCATTATATGATTAAGAATACTACTTAACATGTTAAGAGTTATACAGGATTAATTGCTACAGAATAATACATAAATAAACAGAACACACATCGCCTCCCCAAAGGTTGAGTTAGCTAGCCTGCCAGGCTCCTTAGTTCATGTCCAATGTGGGAATTGCTTATTGACAGATTAACCACAATTAAACAACACACACACACACACACACACACACACACACCTCAAACTTTATACAGTTTGGTAAATAGTACCATCATTAAGTTGTACAGGTGTCCAGTACTGGAACTTCTCAAGTTACAAGAGATAACTTCCACATAACCAGTAAGTTCTGGCCTGTTATCCTACAAACAGTTCTCTAAGACGCATAGTATAGTATGACCTGTCTAAGTTTGTTTTAATACTCCCCTACACACGCATCAAAGCTTCTGATTCCATCATATGAGAGAGAACGAGTATCAGAGTATAATCATTCTTGACATATTATTCACATCCACCTCTATTACAGCCTCTCCCCAATCAATAAATTTGAATTTTAAAGAAATATACTATATGGATTATTTTTAAACCATGAAACTCCAAACTCAAACAATAGCAGGCCTATGGCTATATGCTTGTATATTTCATTTAAAATATATATTTGTATAGATACAATATATATATATATATATATATATATATATATAATATATATATATAGATAGAGAGAGAATGTTCAGACCTTTATATGTATATGCCACAGTGTGATATACCGGTAACACTTTTGAACAAGTTACGGAGGTTTTGACACTGGATACATTTAGTCCAGCAATTTTCACGTATGTTGACTGTTAAAATTTGTTATGCAGAAACGTGTATTTGCCAAATGCTATGTATCTGAGGTGAACGTCATAAATAGATGACCTCTCTGTACCAGGTGAGACAGAGAAGTAGCCTTTTAAACTGTCTAAATAGGGGCTCAACGCTAATCTTGTGCTCTTAATAGTATAAATAAGTAAGTCAACAACTATTGTCTGTCTAATCTGGAACAGATTTTATCTACTTTGGTCAACAGCATCTAATGTTGATACTCTTAAGTCTCTTTTACTTTCATAAAGATATCAAACATTATTAGATCTCGACAATTATGGCCGACTCGACTTGAATATCATCATTTTACCTCTAGTGTGAGGTAAGCCCAAAATTTTAATATTTGCCAACAGGTTATTCCCAATCCACAAAATTTTGAAGAAATATCTTAAATATATATTTGGAAGATTGAGCCATACTCAATGAATAGCCGACTTTATCTACTCCTGTATGTTTTGCCTGGATGACCAGAGACAATGTGCAGGTATATATATATATATATATATATATATATAATATTAATATTATATAATATATATATATATATATATATATATAGGCCATAGTGTGATAAATATTTCCTGGTTGGAGAGTTCTCGT
Source organism: Paralvinella palmiformis (assembly GCA_025642065.1). NCBI lineage: Eukaryota > Metazoa > Annelida > Polychaeta > Terebellida > Alvinellidae > Paralvinella > Paralvinella palmiformis. The sequence continues at coordinate 1,061,569 of JAODUP010000141.1, read as the reverse complement.
AAAGAGGACAGACACAGACTAATATGTCATCTTAGGTAGATATGATTCTGCGTACGCGCGCACACACATCAGCGTGCGCATGCTCGCACGCACACAATCTATTCCTGTATCAATGTTACCCAAACAGTGCATTACACTTCTTAACAACTTTTGCTACCTGACCTTATCTGGGTCATCAAGCCATGTCCCATTTCAGTTGATATTATCTAGTGGTTTATATCAAGGAGAGGGCACATTGAGCCTAACCCCGGCTACCTGACGGTAAGCCTAGTAGTCAAGTCCGAGAAAAAGCAACCACAACACAGGTCTAAAACTATAATTATAAACCTACGGACAAGTGGTACAGTTATCTGTATAACCCGGAGCACATTCATTGTTTAATACCGATATAAAAGAAACTAGGCCTACTAGTAACCAGAATGTACAGATACAGGTGATAATTTTTGTGTAATTTCCGATGACTTATTACCAATTCTCTAGGAAAAATTATACATGATAAATAACAATGTTATTCTAGTGGCTTTTACCTTTTATAATTCGACCATTGTATTAGTCTCTATGTGACAATAGGCTATTTAAATGACTTCTTTGTGTATTATGTGTTATTAAACATTACTCACACGTTACCACATCCACCTAACAATAATTCTCTTTTCATAAAAAGTTAATGTTTTAACTTAACACATGTAAATTAGGGGGCCACCATGGCCTAACCGATAGTGTGGTTGACCACGTACCTCGAGCACATGGGTTGAAACCACATGGGCTGAAAGTGTAGCTGGGCATTATCTGACAGGTGTTTCATCATTTATCTCACCTCATTGCTTTTGGAGGTCGGTCAGTTGCCTGTCCGGTTTAGTAAACCATGTGCACAAAGGTGGTCATAAAATAGCAACTATAGGTGAAAGTATATACCATTAATCGGGGTTCAGTTGCATATCTTGTTAACGTAGCTGTTAATTATTTCTTAGTGGAAAGTCAGTGCTCCTGTTATGTAGTTGATAGCACATTGTATTGCAGACCTCCGGGTTGTGAGACTGAATCCCCACATATGTTAACTATTTCTGTGAGATGTTTCATCCAATAATAATATTTCATGACAGAGTAGTAGCTCACCTATATGTCTAATTTGTCACCAGCACCGAGGTCAAACAAATAATTCTCACCCACTCTCAGACCAAAGACTAGTGTCTATTTGGATTTTTGTCACATTTTTGTTCAACAGTATAATGTTAATAAGAGATTACAAACCCAAAATAATGCACCAAATTATGTGGTGCAGTCCACATACACACACACACTATCTATATATTTAAATGTTACTATACCATGACATGTATTAGTATGTTAGCTACAAAATATAAACACAAGTTGAGACAGTGAGAGTCAACAACTGTAATTTTAATATCTAGATAGTTATGCTAGAGTTACTCTAACAACATTAAAGTAGAACATTACTTCCCACTTGGGCCACTCCACAACAGTATAATCCCTCATCTGTAATTATCATACTTAATAGCAATGGACCTTTGTGGACAGCCATCTAATATGTTAATAATCATAACAAGGAGACGTTACATTATTATTATAAAAGAAAAACTTACCAGCCTCTAACCAGTTTAACAGAATCGACTTGTTTTAAAGGAGTTGGAAGCGAGTTGAACTCAGACATGATGTTCGCCAATCTGACAGGCAGCTCTTTCCGGAGGAACATAAATGAAGTTTTCGGACATGCTTTGTAGCCTGTGAGAAGAAATATAAACAAATATAAACCCTTGTCATGAGTCAACTCTCATTAGAGGGGGGGGGGGGAAGCACATAATCAGAAAAACATCCACCTTTAATGGTAGAGTTAAGATGCCCATAACTATGGCCACCTGTATGAGAGGTCTTTGAATGACTCTTTATAACAGTGCTATATTAAATTCTGACAAAGCACTTTAAAACTCCAGTTAAAAGACCATGACGTCAAAAACATGTTTTTGTCAAAAACGATATTGAAATGAAATGATCATAAAAAATGTTTTAAAAATTCCTACTTTGGAACACGGTCAATTTATATGTTTCTAAGTACGAATCCTGCATGTTACTTCAAAATTGTACCTAAAATCTTTAAATGCTTTATATGGCCAGTATGGGATCCGATTCATAGTACTAGAGATCTGTGGCTAATTGTGCTAGCATTTATGCCACAGAGAGGCCCTACTGTATTACCAGTACGTCTCATCTACAATAAGGTACTGAAGCAGGTATGGTAGTATATGAAAAAAACTATTCCAGGTCAGACTTGGCTATGTCTTAGGCAATGTTTTTTTTATATATTGTGAACGGTTGGCTGGCTACGTCTATTTTTAAACAACTGCCCGTTATCTATGTCTATTTTAACTATCAAACACAGAAGTGCCCATTATATATATGGCAGCACCTGTTATCTATATTATCAGCATCACTGCCAATCATTTATAACTACCTGTTACCTAGCCTAGCTGATCTACCGCAGAATGTCTTGAAGCTCACGGATAGGTTCTATAATTATAATTGCTATTTAGAAAATAAACATCAAAATAGAGATATTTCTGTTCAGAATTGTGTAGTATTGACTGTTGTATAATTTAATCCCAGATAACTTTCTGCAAATACCTACACATTTAAGTAGATATAATTTCATAATTTTGGATCTGTTTTAAAATTGTGGATATTTTATTTCAGAATTACATGTTGAATTACACCACATCTTTAATTTATTACTACTATAAATATTATATATTTTTGGACATTAAATTTTACCATTTTGGGACACCACAAAATTAAGAAATGGTGATTAATGTATTAGCAGTAAGTCTTGTAGTCAGGAGCAATAGATGTTAGCAGGGATAATTGATCTTTTACTCATTGAAGAATTGAATGTACAGTGATGAAGCATGTATTATCATTCCTCTTTACCCTCATATCATCCTTGATTCCTTATAAACCTCTGTCACTATCAAACATTCCCTCATTTAATGCAATGTTTCACCGCACTCAAACACTGAAACCAGATAAAAGATTTTACAAGACATGTCTCGGTGATAAACTTCCAGGCATTCATTACACAAATATATCTAATCCCCCAACTGAATGCTATGAAGTGTTTTGAAGACAATGAAAGAATTGTTAAGATTATTCACCTGACAAGTATAGCATAGACTATGCCAAGGACAGGTAAGCTGTGACGAACTCACAGATAAGTCGGACCACAGCTAAAGGATAATGATAATGACATTCAGTCCTTCTCTTAATAACGCACAGTTTCCTCAAAATCATCGCCACCTTCTTTTCTCGTAGCCGTTCTAATAAAATGATAATTTACAATTTGGAAGAGTGAAAAATTAATGAAACTGGGCGATGGAGAGTGTCTGTTCAAGGACGACTTCTCTGGACCAGATATTTTGAATGTATCCAAGCACAAATTCAGTTCAGTTGTACAAACAAAGTAAAAAATACAATACCTAGATAGCAAAATCTGCATTGGAGGAAGATTTCTGGATCTCCACTTGTTGATAGAGTGTGATGTAAATCAGTTAATTTGCTTAACAAATGTGTATGTTGGATGGCCGTTTTATCCCTTTTTAAAAGCATGTATGTGCTATTCTTTGAGTTAGAATAGTTACCATGTTAGTTCGAATTTTTCAGATTATGTTTGATGGTCTATTCTCATACATCCGAAATTATGTTTATTTGTATCATATCATATACAAGAAAAGGAGTCTGTATAAAATTGACTATTGGATTACAGTAAATATTACTGTTCTTTGAGCACCTGCCAGTCACTAATTAATCAGGTTATAAAACAATGTGCACTAAATACAAACATCTCAAACAGTGGTAATTTTCCTACAGTGAGCGGCTTCTTCTCAAAAACAAACCAAGCTCTAAATTTTCCAGCTAGACATACAGTTTGACTGGCCATGACTTCTCCAAGGATAGGCCAGTTTAAGATCATTTGAAGGCCAGTCTTTATAGCCAAATATATCAGAAGAGGTTTTTGTAATTGTATCCATCACCTTGTTGTCAACATATTTTTTACTGCACATGACCATGCACCAGCTCTAAAATATGAACTGTTTTATGGATATATATATATATATATATTGTGACTGGAATTGTTCTATATATATATATATATATATAAAACAATTTCATCTTACTACTAAATTGGGAGTTTTGGAGACTATAAAAATAATTACTTCTTAAATATCAATGTACAAATGATTCTGAAACACACCATATTATACTGAAACCAGCTAATTCGAATGGGGCATGGCAGATACTCACCAAAACAAACGAATTTATCCAAACTCATTGCCTGTGGAATAAACTGAGCGTAGTGTTGGACGGCGTCAGTGATGTTCACATCGGTGACTACCTTACGCAGTTGACTTAAACTGACTGTAAACCTCATCTTGATGGTTGTGGGAAACTTAATCGGGACAACGTCCGTCTACTTGCAAGCTGATGGCACGCAGTGTGGCTATTATTGCTGTTGATTATCTGACCTATTGGTTGTTTCGTCTCTTCGACCAAGCCATTGGTTGACACCAACTGGTGACTTCTCGCTGAACAATGTGAACACCCTGTATTTGCAGTAAACGACTTGGCGGCTTCTTGCATCTGACGGCCTGGTTCTTGCTGAATACGAGATACTATATGGTGGAAGCCGTACAGAATTGGCTGTCTTTTAGATCTACCGTGACAAAATTCTTAAACTTCGAATTCTGTGGCTGCTTGCAGAAAGCGAACCCATCAATAGGCAGACAGTCCGAAACGTTCAGCCTTCCTGTGGGCAGGTTAGACAATAGGTCAACATTCGCTAGAAAATAATAAATAAATAGCTCTACCGAATTTAATGACCGAATGAGCCCAATCGGCCAGTGCCTCTCGCCCAATGCGGCTGGATAACTGTAAACACCAGCTGTTCACCGATGCCGATGAGCAATACTTTAGGACATCGACAAGGTAACACTTCCGAAATCTGACCTGACAGCTCTCCGCTCACCTGTCCCTTAAATTGGAATCATCAAACCTTGACGCTGAATGCCACAGGTGACAATAATCACAAATGCCTATTGTTTTCGCGTTTTGTTTATCGGGCTATCAGCTGATTAGGTGCAACTGATCACGTACCGATACAACGATATGAAGAAACGGTCGTCTGCTCGATCCTCTTTGATAACCGCTTTATGTCGAGTCGTTTCTGCTTGATGTTCGGCATAAGTGACCCAATTCCGTACAAAACGAAGGTATTTTGACAACTCAGGCGGCGAAGAAATATTAATCGATTACACTTATATGGACGAAGTTTAGGGGAAAATTCCACTGTACAGTATTTAATGGCGGGGTGGATGTATGACCTTCACCTTCCAGTTACACATATGAACCAATCAGAAGCGAGCTAGAGAAAAACACGATTTACCCAAAATGCTTAATGACTTTGTGTTTCTACTGGCATATAAACGTACCATCCCACTCAGGAGCAATACCGCCCTACCCGAAAGTGTTTGGATAGACTGAAATAGAGTGTTAGTTTTTATTCGCCCTAAGATAATCACTTCTAGTACAGAGAGTGGCTATGACGGTGCTGTCAGATGGCAAAACACGTTCGTGAATATTCATGAAGGAAATTCCCCGCGATGGCCCGCAATCGACTGAACAGAAAGCGGCTTTTTAGTATACTATACAAATAACTCTTACCGAAATTGCACATATCCTGTAGACTGAGCCATGTCGGATTATACGCAGCGAACTTGTGTATTCCTTTCGCCAGATCGGCAAACAGACACCTAGTTAACTTCATGTTTACTTGCTAACAGGCAGTCTGACTTGCGCTCTCATGTTCTTCGAATATCCTGGAGGTTACTTAAAACGTCACCGGGGAAGCCCTTGTGGATTTCCCTCAAAAACAAAGGAATTAGAGCAGTACGCGCGCGCCAAAATTTCTCGGATTATCCGTTTACTAATTACGATTTGCTAATCCCATCTACTGATCTTAACACATATAGGCCTATAATATAACGAATTTTTAAAAGGAAAACATCCCAATCCAACAAACAGCATCAGTGATTTATTTCAAAACAGTTTTGTATGAAGAAGTAAGTTATACCATACACGGGTTGAGAATGGCTACAATTCCCCATGAATAATTTAGATTAAAATGCCCAATACTATATAGGCACTGTGAATTTACATGTTTTTATTTATTATTAAAAATTTGTTTTATAGCTTATAAATATAAGTCTTAAATATATTGCAGGATAACCCCCCCCACACACACACACACTATATATATATATATATATATATATATGTAATATTATATATTCAAGTAGAACACGTTGAAAGGGATTATGGTTGAATTACCAACGAGCGTTAATTAATAGTCACCTGTAGTTTGAGATTACTAATATGATTTAATAGTCGATAAGTATATATATATATATATACACACAATTAAGTGCTTGCGTAAACAATTATGTGAGTCCTTAACAACGGGGATACTTATGGTTAGTCCTCTCAAATCACACACACACACAACACCAATACATGTATAGTTAACGTCCTGGAGAAATGAAGCTTCTAGATTTTGTGTTCCAGAGCTCGAATGACATTGTAAATTTCTTGTATAAGACGAAATAATTTTACAGAAAATGAGATCTATTGGATCACCATAAAATTTACGATAAAGCAACTGTAGGTTCACTAATTTATGCATGAAATTCAGATACGGGAAATATATATATATATATATATATATATAGTGTGTGTGTTTTCTTGGTGATTTTTTAGTTGGGTTCTTACTAATTTGTGCATGTAACAACAGTCCATTATGGGAAAGTATACATGTCATTGGCTGAATCCTTATAAATAAGTCAATGAGGTTAGTTGGTTAGTTATGCTAACACAGGTATATCAACGTTTTTATCATGCCTATGCAATGCAGATCTTTACTGACGATCTGCAGGCATAGTAAAGATCTAATCTTTTTATACCCGTATCTATTGGATGTTTCATCTGACCATCTGCTTTCCACTGGAAGTAGTTCCTCTGTCATTTATTCCAGGTGTGACCGTGCGGTATCGAGGCTAAACGGGCGGACGTCATTCATAACGACACATGTGCACAGTGAATGATGATGTAATAAAATTGTGTACTTGTTTTTATTTATTTACGTATTATATTAACTTATTCACGGGTTTATATTGTTTACAAACTGGTGCGGTTACTTTCAGCCCGTCAAAGGGTCAGGCTGCCCGCGAGTTGATCGTTAGTTTGCAATAAAACAAATTGATGGTTATGGTTATCAGGCGTATGGCATCATCATTGTCTTGATGGGATATCATTGGCTCTGTAGCGCATTATGAATGGTAATTCGCATTGATTTAGATCGTTCAGTCACTGAAATACTTGCAAGTTTATGGCGTGTTTTAGTTAAGTATTCCTCGTTATAAACGTGCTTACGTAATATTGGGTTCAATAGGATCCTGGTCGGACTTAAATGTCTTATGTTATAAAATCACTTGGTATGTGGTTGTTTAACCCCTCCCCTCTCTGTCTCTGCTCTCTCTCTCTCTCTCTCTCTCTGTGTATGTGGTCCAGTGGCTACAGTATTGTGTTGCAAACCTCAAGACTGTGGTGACTCATATCGGTGTTTCGCTAAAGTTGTTTTTGAGGTTTTCAGAAGAAAGTTCCCTGCATGACTGTCACCTGTTGCTTATAAATAATGACTTAATTTTAATTTCCAGAAAGAGTCTCCCCACATGCCATATGTGACCAGCATCCTCTCTCTCTCTCTCTCTCTCTCTCGTGTGTGCAAATGTTGCTGTTCGACTTCCAAAGTTAACGAGGCGAACTGAAAGATAAAATACCCTTCTGATACAGCCTGACCGGGGCTTGAACCCAGATGTCATGGATCTGTGGCCAACCGCGCTACCAGTTAGGTTATGGAGACGCCCACTCTGTGTGTGTGTGTGTGTGTTATTAAACTCACATATACTTATTTGTTTTCCATATATTTCCACGCTGGTCACACTTCTACTGTTAGAAAGGAGGTCACATCGCGGAGTTGGTAGCACAATGTTCCCCAGACCTTCGGGTGGTGATATAAAATCCTGGCGTTACCTTTCTCTGTGGCAACTTTCATCCTCCAACAACAGATTTCGTTTAGATCACACAAAAGTGATTGTCTTCGGCGCTAAACAACGCGTTTACTCACTGAAACGTCTGATTATTGTTATGGTATTATCATGTCACGTACCAAGAGACAGGTTAGCTTGTTTTCGTGCTTGCTTTGCTCTTAAAACTGACAGGATGACTGTATTACCACCGAAGAAAAGACAAAGGTGCGTTTTTCACTGAAGAAGTTAGTACCGCGATGTCTAGTCGAAGAATACACAATGTAAACATGTCTGGTTGTTAGATGTCTATTGTAGGTAGACAGAATAATAATAATGATATGAATACAGTCAGCGGTAGAATTTCGGTGAATAAGTCGGTTCACGTTTTGTTAATGCGAAAACGTGCAAATATTGATTAGGCGTTCGTTAGCATATATATATATATATATATATATATATATATATATTATAAGTTTTAACATAATACACCTCGTATTGCTAAGACATTTAATATTTTAGCCAGCCTATTTTTTAATGCCTTGAGTGTTCTAATAACGCAATAGGAAATAAAATAAATGGGGGGGGGGGTTGTTTGTTGATTTGGTATTCAGCACGGTTTTTGTGCTGATATAAGCAGCCGTTTTCAGTATTTCCGTTCGATGGCTTCAGAAAGGACCGATGACCCGTCACGCTGCAAGCCAACTATAACCCTCATACGTTCTAAATATTCCGATATTAAGTATAGGCGAAGGTCGGCTTTTGTTCATTTACCTCCGAATGTAGAAACGCGAGGTCAGCCCGACCTCGGCCGGACACCGGTCAAGGCTGTGACGTTGACGGCTATCGTGTGTAATTGCCATTCGTATTATAATTAGCCAGAATATTCCCGTGGAAAAGTTCTTATCGGATACGTGACGGTCGCGATCAATCGTCGTGTTAGGTACCTGGCCGCTTGTATGACGTCATTTTGTCGTGTTCTTCGTTCGTTTGGGATCTCTCTCAGTCGTAGAGATATTCAAATCAGCGATGCGTTCAGTTGGCCGAACGTTCGCTGCTAACGTTCGCGCTGGCCAAAGCTTTGTTCACTTTCAGGGCGGACACGTTCTCTGGATGTAAACTATTTTAGATCGTATCACTCGTGAGCAAGCGAATGCCGCTTCTTTTGTTTACACTGGCGCACGGTCACACAAGAAGAGCCGCTTTCCATGTAAACGATGTGATCGCGGCGAAGCCTTTTATTGCCAATTGAAACATCCCCTGGAGAGTGCGACAACGCAGCGTCTGTATAAAGACGTACAAGTTTCTCGAGGATGTTTAGTATTATTGTTTTTTCGGCCATTTTCTGTAAAGTACATTTTGATTTGGGTATTTTAGCGGAAACCAACCCGAAACAAACACTAATGCCATAATAATAATAATAATAATAATAATAATAATAATAATAATAATAATAATGTATTTTAGCTTTAGGAGAAAATATATATATAATACCACGAAATTATTAATATTAGAAATGTGGTCATAACATATTTAAAAAACTAGCAATTTATATTATAATCCTTTTGAGTTAAAGTAATATTATCAACTAAATTGTCATTTACATGTTAAGTATGTCTTCACATTAATTATAATCAATAACGTAACTAGACGTTATATTTTGTACTTCGGTGGGTTATTAGAAAGTTTTTATCGACTGAGGAATGAATTGTCAAAATGTAATAAACAAGTTTTGGTTGATCATTGTATGTTACAATTAATCTGTATAATCAGGTAATATGTATATTATCTGAAATTTTCAGGTAATATGTGTATTGATAACTGAGATTTAATACAAATTTCAGGTAATATGCATATTGCCTGATTATACAGTTTAACTGTAACATATATACGCTTATAGATGTATAAGGGTATAAACGTGTGCGTGCGAATCTACTCGAAACCCCTCAACCATATCATATGTCTCAGATGTGACCATAGCCGAGACTAAACAAGACACTCACTCACTCATTCAGTGGATATATAAGTTTATAGATTTACAGGATGTATTACTCTAAAGCCAAACTGTGATTATATATATATATATATATATATATATATGCGTGTGCGTGCGTCCATCCGCCCGCCTGTCGGTTTCACATAGACTGTGTCGAGGAAAGGAGTGTTCTGACAGAAAATATTATATTATTAAGTCATTTTTTTAGGTTTGTGCCAGTCCTGTATATATTTGTATATACCAAATGAAATTAGTGATGTTAATCCTGGATTTTCGTGTTTCAACTAAAAACTGGCTGTTATAAATCCAGATATTTGTAGTCCCATTTTCGTTATTTTTCTACTTGATAGCAAGTTTTAAATTGCAGGTTATACAGCGTTGTTAATTAAAGAATCTGTGAAACGACATTTAATTAAGCCAAGATGTTGATTTTTTTTACGGCCGACTTATCGTGGCTTATTGGAAGTAGGTCAATGGAAATTGCCGCTCTCTCCTAGATTTTTGTTCCATTCAAAATGTAAATAAAAATAAATTTTACTTCTTCAGACTGTTAGATATCGTTGTATATAACACATACAATGGTTTTACGTTACACCTCATTGATACTGCATTAAGACGTGCCCGTATTGATCAGTGTTAACTTCAGTGATTTGGATGATGCTTTAAAGCGTTGATGCACTTAGTGATTTCGTCTTTCATTATACTGGGAGCACACCGGAGGAAGATACTTTAAAGCATTGATAAACTCACTGATTTTGTGTTTCATTATAGTCGGAGCATACCGGAGGATTATGCTTTAAAGCACTAATAGACGAACTTAGTGATTTTGTGTTTCATCATAGTGGGAGCATACCGAACGTTCGACGCCTGTTGGGATACTTTGTTTCCAGATTCACGCGTCTTGGAACACTTCGGTGGATGACTGAATCGTGTAGGACACTAAAAAACCCTGGTTGTAAATCATCTTTGTAACGTGGTATATTCGTCACTATTTCGCTGAATACATTCCTCAACGTAGAGATTGTTTAAGTAGATATATGTCCGGTGAGTCACTTAATTGTGAATTCCACTTTCAGTGTCCTCTCGGATTCAATTATAAAACTTGTTATTTTCACAACACCGTGCTCGGTGACTCCTAATACCACCTCAAACATAGCCCAGTTATCTTGTGCCACAGATCACTACCACCTGAGTTCAAAATTTTTCGGGGTTTTTTTAAAATTTTTAATTTTAAGAATTTTTAAAAAAAAAAGGGAAAAACTTTCCAAAAAACAATTTCAAATTTGACGGCAATTACTTATTAGCATCATTTACCAAAGATAGTTCGATCTACTTCGATACTTATTTAGAGACAACGGGCTATTACAAAGTAATATTAATAAAACAAATATTATGACATGTTTTAATTGGCTGAATATCAATCACAACGATCCATTAAGATGATGGTTTGTGTTACTACTAGTAGTCGTAATAGTAGCTTATTCAATAATAAGGTTGTGATATTATATATATATATATATATATATATTTTGTGTGTGTGTGTGTGTGTGTGTGGGGGGAAAAGGTTAGTAATTTTTCAATAATAACGTTATAATATATACTTTCACCCCGTCAATTTTATAATATATATATATATATATATATATATATATATAAAAAAAAACTGAGAAACACTTGGATTTATTATTAATAGATGAGGGTGATATTTAAAGCATTCAGTGTGAAGTTGCCGTAATTTGTATGACAAAAAAACAACAGAACTGAAAAGATTTTGACTCGAACTCTTATACTGTGATACAAAAATACCTCAACCAAAAATAATATTATACGATAGATAAATATGATAAATAGAACAGTCACGTATACGTATTAGATCATGATATGGACATTAATTTTTATGTGGATATTCAAGTCCCTTTGTGTTGTTAGGATCACTAATTTAGTCATGGTTCGGTTTCTTTATTTGTATTATGGTTAGACCTTTACTGTTTGGAAGATAGATTGAAAAGTAGCTGTTTGAGAGTTTTGGTGTTCTATTTAGCTATCTAATAATAATAATAATTGCCGAAATGGCAGTTATTTAACGTGGCTGGTTATCTCAAATGAGGGAGACGCATGTGGTCTGCATTTTACAGCTTCCCCACGAGGTCTAATTAATTTTAAAGAAAAAACTTCCCAGTTGCCCCGTTGGATGAACAACTGCCACTATAGCGCCATGTTAACTTTCCTTATCTACCAAACTGCATCAACATGTGTAACTATATACCACGTTGTTAAAACCCAAAAAGAATAGAACAAACAGTGAACCAGCAAGCCAGCCATTTTCACAGCTGAACATTACAGTACATCATAAACCACTTCAGTAGGGGACGATTTGCCAACATTACGTACAGCACATTAACTAGGAGTACTGTGTGTGTGTGTGTGTGTGTGTGTAGCACAAAATCAATTGACCGAGATAATTTTTTCTGTACCGAGTCATAAAGGCCCGCCCCCTAGTACCGGAGTAACTTCTGGTATAGATACTTCGAAAGGCGCCCTATATTTGGACTGCGAGTTATACGAGATAAAGCACGCTGTTTTCAAGCAAAACAACAGCTGTCTTCAGATAACATCTATCATTACACGTCATAAATCAAGCAGGATATTTGTAACATTTGACCCTTTGTAATGAGAAAATAAATACCAACTTTGCTTGAATTGTACCGATTTTGGTGGTCGAAATTGGCATTGCTGGAATATTTGTATATTCTTATAATATATATATATATTTTATATATATATATATATATATATATATATAATAACCTGTTTTCCGGTCTGCCATATTTATCAACCTTTTCTTAGGTACTGAAAATATTTCATGAATAATTAAAAATATTGAACCGACTAATGGTTAAACATTTAATATTCAGCTATCACGAGCGGGTGCACTTTACGTCGATTATAAATAGTCCCGAAACTTGATGATTCGATCAAAATAACTTTATGGGTTGGAATTTTTCCACACCAGTTCTTCTATTTAATTGTGCACCATGCAGCAAAATTAATTCCTCGATTACCTACCACTCAGTAGAATTGATTTTACAGAATAACTGTTCATCGATAAGTCCTGGCTAATTAATAAATCACCGGACGTGTTGATTTATTTTAAGAACACGTACATGACGAATTTGCACAAAACCGCTGCTCCAAGTGATGACGTCAGTTTTTGGAAATCTAGGAGCCGAACAAACAACAATGGCGTCTGTTACGTGCAGTTCGAGCGGTTACGACCAAGTAAACAAAGACGTGGTAAGTTTGAGATAGCAAGCCATTATAATTATTAATCACAGATGAATCAGTTATGCTCACAAAGATTGACCATAAATACGCTTCATTGTCAGAGAGATAGTTACGAGTGGACCTCGTTGTAAAAGAATCGTGGTTATTGCTGATATATATATATATATATATATATATGTATATGTGTGTGTGTGTGTGTGTCTAAGGGAGTTTTAGGACAAATGCCAACCCCGGACAAATGTTCACTGAACAAATGCGCTCCAATAAAGTAGGAGAGTGGAAACAAATGCACACCAAGAAAACAAATATTAAACTAAACAAAACGTTGAGCTAAAACAATTTTTTCATTTGTCTAGATTTCCATTTTTCTGTCATGTATGATAATAATTTTTTGGCTTTAAAATATTAAAGTATAAAGTTAACATTTTCAAAAATTACTTTCCCAATACTACCAGTGCCACTATAATTTTTGTCAACTGACTTCCAATTAAAACAGTAAATTGTCAAATAAAGATATTTACTATTGAAATTTAACATGAGCCTTTAGAAGCCATATAAATCAAATGCAATGAACTTGAACTAGAAGATTAAAGTTCTTCTATGTTGAAAATGAATTGATTCATTTATTGAAGCCATGTAATCTTTAGGTTTCTTTATAACACCAATTGCAATGTTTTGCATAGTCCTTTATAAATTGTATCAATGATTGCAATCGTATAATATTGGGGGTTTCGTTCGTTGCAATCGTTATTCATCATTCAGAATGTAAATAAATGAAACGAATTCGTTTAATTTTGTCGTTTATTTATTTTTTCATTTATTTTTTGGCTTTTATTAATTTTTTTCGTGGTGGGCATTTGTTCAATCTCCGACTTTAATTGGTGAGAATTTGTCCACTGGTCAATTGTCCGGTGAGCATTTGTCTGGTGAGCATTTCTCCGGTGGGCATTTGTCCGTACACCGTCTACGCAATTCTCATATATGACAAGAATCTTGTTACTTTTTATAATACATTGCACACAGTGATAATGAGATTTGTATTAGTTCTTTGTATTGAGATATTTTAAGTTAGAAGGTATAACAACAACAACGACATACTTTTATTACTGTTATTATTCAGCTTGATATGAAAGTCAACATTTGAATATATTATTTTAGCTGCAGCTTCAAGATTTTACTCGCTGACTACAGTTAGGCAATTATCAGTAGGGTCAGCATTTTGAAATATATTTATTAAAGCCATAAATATATTTATTAAAATTTAGACGTGGAAATATTTAAATTATTTATTTTTAACAGGTATCTGACATCCAGAATTAGTAGACCTATGAATATTTAAAATAGATACATAAATTTGTAAATATTATTTTGGTAGCTAAACAAATGCACTATGCACCAATTATGTGATGCCGGATTAACCTTAATCATTAATTAAATTAGCATGCTTTAATTATGTTTAGAAAAGAAGGGAATAATTAAATAATTTAGCAAAGTTGTGATAATGGCTGTTTTGGAATAATGCATAAAGTGAACTGATAACACGATAGAAGACATGTTTATTGGAGCTTTTTTTAACGACTGAAACAACTTTTACCTTTATATGCGCTGTATTATGTTAATGTATTTATTACTTTCCCGATACAACTGTACATGTTGTGTCGGTATTTTTTTCCATAATTTACTATTAAAATCTATAAATAATAACTTCATATTAACACAGATAGTGTTATATGCATCATTTTATTTCTGTAAATGCGTAACTTTTTCAAGCATTATTATTATTTCATTAATTATTCACATAGTGGATAAATCAAATTATATATATATATATATATATATATATATATATATATATTGCAAATAATATACATGAGATCGGATACAAACCTGAATAAATAAAAAGAATTCAAATAATTGAAAGGACTTTGTTAAAATATATGTTAGAATATGTTAGATAAAATGTTTGCTGAGATCTGTTACACTAAATAATCCGCAGATATTTTGAGAAAGATGTGCATATTTCATGCAAATAATAATCCAGTGTTTACATTGTTATGTCTATCATTATCTGTATGCGCTGAATTAATGGTGAAGGTTGTCCGTACATGTATTTTGGTTGTTATCTTCTGATAACATACTATGTATAAATTAACATATGCTGTGCTCTACAAGAAATCTGTTGTAGCACACGATATTAATAGTATATATCGTAATTAAAATAATACTGTGTCGTTTGGTGTTTAAAGGTGTGTCAATAATTTATGTAAATAATAACACTGACCAATTTGAAGTCCTAGGTTACGTAAAGTATCAAGCGTTTAAAAATTTATCTCTCTATATATATGATGATTGGTGTTTTACGGCCACTTTTTGCGCCCATGGTAAGCTAAATGGGCCGTTTCTTCTCTCTCTCTCTCTCTCTCTCTTATATATATATATATATATATATATATATATATATTGACGTTATTATTCTGTGATCTATGCGTATTAGCATGTATTATTATTTACGTGAAATGCGCAGATCTTCCACGAATGTTCGGAGCTATATACTGACTATGCCGCGACAGGCTACTCTATTTTATATATAGCAACATATAAACACGTGGCAGAGTTACTTATTTATGAGGTGTCTCGAGTTTTATTTCTTCTTCAAGTGATCGGTACGACTATAGGATGTACTGGGATGCGACAACAATAATTCCAACAATCCTCGCCTTTTTCCAGATATTTGTTAGTGAAAAAAGTATAATACGATTAAAATACACACAATGAGCTGTTTTATTTTGTCACAATTGTGCAGTATTTGACCTATTTGTGGTATAATATCTTAGAACAATTGCATTTGCATAAAAGTTCGTTGCTTAAAAAAAATTAACTTTGAAATAAAAAAAGAGAAATTAGAAATGTGGTATAATATCTTAAAAAACTCTATTTACCTGAAGGTTCTTTGCTTTTATATAAAATTAACTTTTTAAAAATAGATAAATTAAATAGAATAAAAATAAACATTTGTCATTCGCTTCCTAAAACATTCAATTGCTACTTATTTAACGGATATATATATATATATATATATATAATAGCCCACTATTCACTAATATAAAATAACTATTTGTAGAAACATGTAGAACGAATTATAGTAGCATAATAATAAAAACAAAATTAATTTAGTTTTACATGATATATATATATATATATATATATATATATGCGGAGTACATTTTCCACATAATAGGAGTCGATTATGAAATCCTTAAGTATTCTAGGCTTGTTAATCATTCATAATTTCTTAGGCAAATGGATTGCCAATATACAGCATCTGATATACACGTAGTTATATACTTTGCAAAACAACTAATTAATAGATTAATTGATGGATAATATCATACTAGCAAGTATACCACATTTGTTATGTAATTAATTATAAGGTATATTTTCTTGTGATCAGCTGTTATGTAATATAGTCATGTAACGAATTAAAAGTGTTGAAGGATTAAATGTATATTTAATTTGCTAGAATTAAGATGGCCAGAAATAGGTAACTGTTTGCAAATATCTAGCAAAATTAGACCCAAAAGAATCTAATGAAAGAAAAGTTCAGTATAAACCTTTAGTTGTGATAATTCTATACGGCCAGTATTGCCTAAAATTATAGCATTAATTATTAATTACCTTTGAATGGTATTCACTATGTTTATCTCGTACAGTAATTAATAGAAAAGTCCTTTTTTGAACATGAAATATTTATAGTGTTCCATTAATCCATTTGTTAATAAAATATATATTTACAATAGACTGGCTTTGGTAGAACTTGCTAATAAATACTTTATACGTAGGTAGTGTGAAACTACATAATGATACATGAATTTGTTATGCTAATTTATATTTGGTACACAAGTCTTGACAAACAACATAAATTACGCAATCTTTTCACTTATTCGCCATCTTGGAAACAATACGTCTTCTTTCTAACTCAGACGGACAACGCTAATATTTATAAAGACGTACACCGCGAAGAAGAAAATCTTGACATTCTGTATCTAACCCAAATCGTCTCTCGTCGTCCGTGTTTTGAACCTTCCTATAAATAATTCACTTTATTTTTAGTAGGCTGTTTAACAACAGAAATTGCTGCTTGGTTTCACGAAAGAAGATTTCTTTGATGAAAACAAAATAACAATATCAACACAATATTCAGTACAATTATCTTGGTGCCCGGGATTTATGTATGTTGAGTTGTGATGAATGATGACTTCTGGGGAGTGTTAATGTGACATGGTGTGATAATGTATAAGACGACCTCGTGTATAAAGACTAATTGTATTTATGGTCACGTGACAGGTGATTGCCTCGAACTCGTTTATTAGTCGTGTGGTTTGCCTTCATTCATCACGTAAACAAACTTTCACGGAAACAATTGTCTTTTCGGTTCATATTGGATTACTATTTAAGTTTTGCAATGATAATTTTTAATCATTAATGTGAATTGTTAGAGGCTCATAATTAGGAGAAAATTACAAATTGATAATCAATGGACTCAACACGACAGACAAATGGATCACACTGAAGCCAAACCAATTTTTTTGGGTTTGATCAGTTAACTGGCACATGAAATTAAGCCTGCTCATGTCTTGTGGTGTTTGATGGTTTTTTGTGTCATCAGGTTATCCCGTAAAAAATAAAATGACATCTGACATAGCATTTTGACATGTACTGACTATAGACATATAATGGAATTAGGGTTAGTTAATATGACAAATGTTTACGTATTTTATCGTTATATACGAATTTTTACATGTGATATAATTGTGCCGTTGGTGATATTCTACGAAATAAGATATATTAAGGGGTCGACAATCGAATATATATATATATATATATATATATATATATATATATATATATATATATATAATTTTCGCCCACGTTAGTTTAGTTTGTTCATCAATACATTCCATCAACGTTTTAAATCTTTGAATGTTTCTCGTTTATAAGACGAATAACTTGGTGTAGAATTGATTCTAGGACGACAACTGCAGCAATGACAACACACCCTATTGTATTAAGATGAGGGACAAGACATTGTTTTTGTCAGGATCAGCCTTTCCGGATTATTCTAGAATATTTTGTTAAATAAGGATATACAGTTCTGTCTTCAAATATGAATTTGCGAAAAACACAGAATATTTGCATTTCCAGTTGAGACCTAATAACCGCACAGTATCACTAATATTATTTTGGTCTTTAGACAGGTTACAAATTATGATTCTGCTTTAATATGAATGAACAGCTCGATGTTAGATGGTTTTCTACCTTATTTTACACCAAACACTGTATTAAGCATGCCGATTGGGAGAACCATCCTTAGTGCTAGATCATATGCCTCATGCGAAATTCAAACACCCTTTCTACTAATCGGAAACGACGGTTCCTCTGTTTTATAACAATGGCTTATCTGAATATGGTTAAATAAAACGATCAAGGTACAGTTAATCACGCCAAAATAAATCACCAGGAAGTACACGGCAGATTTCCATTTTTGAAATAGAGAATATACGATTGCCCCATCATTCAACATGATTATAATGTTTGTTTACATCGTTTTTCTTCCCCATCCATTGGATCTACGTGGAATTAGTGAGTGATAGCTGCACAATATTTGGGTCATTGCGTCGACTTTAATTATAAAGGTTTGAACTTCATGATACAATTAATTGGAAACGTTATGATACTATTATCCGTTTATACTTTGAAATTGATAACGGCCAGAAGGTAATTTTAGTGATTATATAAGTTCTATCTTTTCAATAAAAGCATTATGTTATATTTAATATCATAGCTGTAGTAAAATCGGCTGTAAAGATACTCTAAAGTCCAATTGTAATACATACAATGATACAAGTTAGTGATAAAGTTCTAAAGATTTTGAACTTGTTATAGGTAATTTTTCACTTTGACAAAAATAGCTCATTGAATGAATAGAGAGAGAGAGAGAGAGAGAGAGAGAGAGCAGGAAAACATTGAAATAATAATTGTAAAGATCTAGCAAACGAATAAAATGACCCATGATGGAACACGGTCTTACAAAAAAATAAATTATTCCCAAGGAAACCCTTTTAGACACAATTGAATTACTTCAGAAGAATACAAGGTGCTGATGTAGACCTCTATTTGTCATAGATCGGTATATAATACTAATGTCGCATGTATATTTAATGATAACGCATATTTAATAAAGCGCCCTTACTAGCAGGAGCTATACAAAGTTGCTGTAGAACATAAACCCAAATAATATGTCCGTAAAACGCTATAAGAGATTTAAACGATGATTATTATTTATTTGTGTAAACAAATATACTTGAATAAAAATAAAAGTATTTTCTAAAAGTAATTGAAGTAAAAGTAAAAGTAGAATCGGAAGATAAAATTTAATGCAAGACAATAACTAATAATAAAATGTATACAAGAGATAAGAACATTCTCAGACTTGCACATGTGCTGCCACCTTGAGTTCACTGAACAAAGCCCTCAGCAAAAACTGGGACAGCTGCGACAGCTGCACTGAACAGGCGCTCGCATGCAGCGGTAGCTGATAGGAGAGTGTTTATTTCGAAGAACAGTCGCTTGATGAGTGGTCATATCGCGGCTGTCATCCTCTCTGTAGATGGACTCAGAAGATACTCAACAAGCTGCTTTTTAACAAAGAAGTCGTCATCTTCATCCGAATGATCAAATGACTGGTCATCTGGTGTTGCCTCCTGCATTGCAGTCAAGGAATCGAAACATCGTCGACAGATATGGCCGCTTTCTACTTCACTCTCCACATTTAGGTCCGCCATAATCACTATAGAATTCAAACTGATCGCACTGAATCCGGAACGCGAATACATTCGGGATTGGACAGTGTTAATAACCCTCGTCCTGCAAAATGGATGGGCGCCTCTGTGATTTAATTGGTAGCGCGTTGGACCACAGATCACTACCACCTGACTTCGGATCTCGGCGTGGGGATATCTGAAGGGTGTTTCATTATTGATTTCGCTTCATTATCATTTAGGCTATCATGTGCACAAAAGTGGCCTTAAAACATCAATCAATCATCAATTACCTGTCGAATGGATTCACCTGGCGATTAAAATGAAATATCCCCAATGTAACAAGCAGCGTTACCGCAAATAAAACTACTTCCTTACAAGTAAAGTAGTTAGTTGAAATCTTACTTGGTTACTTCTAGTTCCTTTTAGTTCCTTACACGCCACCCATGGTGTCAACTCAATCCTGAAAACAGCTAAAACACTAAACAGTATCAAAAACATACACCGTCAGGATTTTGGTAATACATCAAAACATGAGATGATAATATATATTTTAGTTTCTTCTCAAAAACCTGTAATTTACACAAAACAATCAGAAGATGAACCTTTTGTTACGTGACTGTTATTATCATTTTACACTTCATTGGATTTATTGTAGTATAAGTTTAAGTCTAAGGTAGCAACCCCAATAGATGTTGTCCTTACCAATGTTTCCAGAAGTCTACAACACATTACATGTCTTGGTTGTCACTTAAGTGATGTTCATCATATGGTATGTTTCGCCACCAAAATGTACGCACCTGTTATTAAAAAGCGGCATATTATTTATCGAAGCTATAAACACTTTAGCGAACAAACATATATTCAATATCTAAATTATATATTCCCTTTCGAGTATGTGAGATATTTGATCATGTAGATCATGTAGATGCAAATTAGTTCAGTCAATCACTGCTAAGACGAGTAATAGATGATCATGCGCCCTTAAAGAAAAGGACTATTAGAAACAATAAAATACCTTGAATGAACTGTCAACTAAGAAAGGCCATAAACGTGAAAAACATGCTAAAGCGCAAGTTTTACAAATACAGAACGGATATTAATTGCAACAAATATAGGAGTCACAGGAATTCTGTCCTAAAACTTCGTAAAAACTGTATGAGACAATATGTGCGGACACAACATGGAATGTCAAACGGGAACTCTTTTGGGGAAAACAGTGAAACCTTTATTTGCTATTAAGAGTGATAATGTTATGAATGAGATAATATTAATGGAATATAATGTAATAAAGAACGATCATGTTACTGTCAGTAATATAATGAATGAATATTATGTTATTATTACAAGGTATATTGGTAATGATGACTCCCATCAATCGATCATCAGTTTCATGATATAATAAAAACTCACGCAAGACATCCCAGTGTACTCTGTATAAAAGAATCAATAAAATATAATAGATACCTTTCATTTAGTCATGTTAATGTTGAAAATGGTTGTAAAGAACTATCTGACTTAAACCCTCGTAAAGCACCTGGGTATGACGCTATCCCACCTAAACTAGTCAAAATTGGTTCTGGTGTATTTTGCCATTCCATCACATGGCTAATTAACAAAAGTATTCAGAATTCCCAGTTTCCGGATGATCTTAAGTCAGCCGAAATATCGCCTATCTTTAAGAAAGGTACAACGCACGACAAAAAGAATTACCGACCTGTCAGTATCCTTCCATGTTTCAGCAAAATATTTCGGGGTATTCTTATAAATCAGATGTATACATTTATGAACCCATTACTGTTACTATTCCCTTCAGGATTCAGAAAGGGCCATAACTGTCAAAATGTACTATTGAGATTAATCGACGAATGTAAATCTAATATTGATGACGGTGGCATCAGTGGAGCCTTACTGACTGATCTCTCGAAGGCTTTTGACTGTCAGCCACATCGCTTGTTGGTAGCGAAGTTAAATGCATACGGATTCAATCCCGATGCATCCATGCTAATTGCAAATTATTTTATCAATAGATTACAATGGATAAAAATCGGCAATGTTAAAAATGGATGGATGGGATTAGAAAAAAGAGCGGTGCAGGTTTCAATGTTTGGCCCATTGACGTATAACTTATATTCTATCGATCTCTTATATTTAGTTTGTGATTTGTTTAGTATTTACAATTACGCAGACGATAACGCTCTTTGTGTACATGGTAATAAAATAGAGAATGTATTGTTAGACATAGAGCTTGCGTCAAATGTTTTAATGAACTGGTTCAAGGAAAATGTTCTTCAGGCTAATCCTGAAAAATTCCAATTTATTTTATTCAGCAAGACCAAATTAGAAAACAGCATAGTGGTGGATGACATTAGTCTCATGCCTCAGTCAAACTGCTAGGTATCCACATATGCACTTACCTTTAATGAACATATCAACAACCCGCAAAAAGGCAGGACGCCAATTAAATGTTCTCGGTCGGTTGTCAAATATATTGAATGAGAGAGAAAAATACATATTGTTTGAATGTTTCATTACGTCACATTTGAACTACCGTCCGATTGTCTGGCATTTCTGCAAATTATCAGAAATTAAGAAAATAGAAAATATCCAGAAACGCTTTTACGCTATATTATAAAAGATTATTCATGCCCGTATACAGAATTACGAAATATGGCTTGCAAACCTCTTCTGTATGAACACAGAATGAAGCTTATTATGATTGAAATATTTAAAATTATTCATAAAATAGAACCTAGTTATCTACATGAACTATTCGCTCGAAAGGTAAACATTCATAATTTCAGAGGTTCATTCAGGGTTACGATGCCTACATTTAGAACTATACAGTATGGTAAGCACTCTTTGAGATATGAAGGGGCTCGAATGTGGAATCAGTTGGATGACGATATTAAACTAGCTATTAATCTAAAGGTATTTAGAAGGCGTATAAAGAAATGGAAAGGTCCCATTTCTCTTGTTTGAATTGTACACATTTAATGTGATAGTACATTTAATGTGATAGTACATTATTAATATTCAATGCATCAATCAAGATTCATTCTGCATCATGTTCATCCGTATTATGTTGTATCATTGCATCACATTCGTCCAATCTTATCATTTTGTTTATATTCGGTTAATAGCGTTTAGCTAATGCTACTTGTATATGTATTACCGAACTGAAATAAAGTCTTATATGGTCTTGATACGTGCATCATAACTGACCACACGCCATTGAAATCAACTGTGTTAAATCCATTATGCAAGACACCTAAGTGCTTACAATCGCTACTTTTACGTGCAAACCATTATAATTTCACACTACGATATCAGTTGAAAAGGTCTATTCCTGTGGCGTACACATTGTCACGAGCACCTCTTCATGATAAACCAGTGGAAGAACTAGTCTATGCAAATAATGTGTCACTACTCGGTATTAAGGATCATCGTCTGAATGATATACGTTATGCTACACAATATGATCCAACCATGTTTGAACTAAAGAATATCAAAATCATCAAACTCAAGCACCGCAGTCCATCGTTTCTTACTACAATTATCGTGATGAGGTCACTGTCCGGGATAGTATAGTGTTCAGAGGTGAGGATTACCAGCACCAACAAGGATTACCAGCACCTGAATTAGTACTTGAATGTTCAGCTCATGTGCTTTAATTGGTATACTTCTCTTTATAACTTAAATGCATATCAAATCAAATTCTTTAACCAACTTGAAAAAAGGAAAACATGTGTTTACATATTGTGTATGCACCTGGTTCAAGTCATTATTTTACAAGGTATTGTTCTGTTTCAGTCCTTGAAGTTCTATGATGATGAGATACCATGTAAACAGGCCAATCTCTTGGATACAGATTTACTGGTGTTATCTGTTACAGTAGTCAATGTATGTGTCTATTACATCTCTGGGTATATTCTGTCTAACTTTAAACAGACAGTTCACTGATCTGGACTAAATGTGATATTTTTGTAGTAGTGGTTGTTTAGAGCTGGAAGCAATTTGGGTTATTCTGTCCATTTGATAACAAATGACTGATTGTAACTATAGATGAACCCGTGGCACAAGATATTTGATGCCGCTTATTGTATGAAAGTACTAATTTCTCTATCTCTAACATGTTAACGCAAACATAAACATTGTTAATATTCCATGTATATTCTTTGTTCTCAGCTGGGCAGGCCTATATTGCATGGTCTATATTATTGAGGTGTAGACTTTAAATGAACTTTAATTTTTTAAAGTTAATATATGATAAACGGACATGATGAACATATGGTGAATTGTGTTATGGATGCGTTATAATAGCTGTATATATCATTATAGGTATATATCCAAATAAATAAAAATTTATGAACTATGATAAACTGACATGATGAAAGTATGTTTGTATGCATTTACCTCATATATACCGAATTATTTTCATTAAAAAAACTTTTACGCCTTCCACACACAAAG
The DNA here is from genome assembly GCA_025642065.1 of Paralvinella palmiformis. Classification (NCBI taxonomy): domain Eukaryota; kingdom Metazoa; phylum Annelida; class Polychaeta; order Terebellida; family Alvinellidae; genus Paralvinella; species Paralvinella palmiformis. Next base: position 1,036,850 of record JAODUP010000141.1, on the reverse strand, counting down.
CTGTGAAATAACCTAAACCACGTTTAATTATTTTCTGATCAGCTGTCAACTGATCGCAAATTGTAGGCTATGAATTAATTAAGTGACTGGGCTGTGAAATCACTTAATTATTTATTTACAGTTTCAGAGTTTCGTTTCTTTCGATGTCATGTGTGCACAATTAAAGTGTTAATTAATAAAAGAGTATGTGATCATGTAACATATAGTACTAGTATTGGGAATTCATTTCAACCATGCGCACACATGTACACGACCAGAGAGCTTTTGTTTATCTGAGAAATACCTCCGGTCGCTGTGGGCGCCACTGGTTCAAAATTCAACATGGCGCGGCAAGAGTAACGCCTCTCTATATTTAAGCTCTCTGATACAGTTTACGAATAAACGGCTCTGGTTGGCTGTGAGCTAGTGGAGTTTACTTGGCTATTAGTTGTAAATGGTGACGGGCGTGTTTCTCTTCTAGATCGTAATTATATTCTATATTTGGACACTAAACCATACTACACCAGTCTCAGATTTGGTATTACGCAACACATTTGTAGATAGTCTAGAATACAATATCGAAGATATTTGCCAAAACTTCTTGAGGAGGATCACATATACCAGGATGATAAGTAAGTTTTCTGGCTATGACACTGTAACATTTTAGTCAAAGTTCTTGATATAAGCCGAAGGATCATATCTTGCATAGGAAATAACGAGGGTTGAGGCTTATCGACAGCTTTAAATTCGTGGCTTCTTTTCTCAAAGATTTGTAAACAATTTTAGTTAAAGTAGATTTATATTTAAATATGAAGAAAAACTGTAATAACAGCAGTTGGACCTTTTTCTACGGTTTGTATCTGAGATATTGTGTGTTTTATCAGAGATGTGTGCCTGAGGACCTACGAGTTAGATTCATCTTGGTGCTATCAGGTCTTGCGGGTGAAAGTAGAGTTGCTGAGTTACACTGACATGTTGTTGATGATTGAGAATGGAATTAGCGGTGGAGTTACTACTATTTCAACAATATATGGTAAAACAAAGAATCATAACATAGAAAAAGCGAACAACTTAAATTTACAAAACAAAATACTTCTCATACTTGCGTGACAATAATATGTATCGTTGGGTTATAAGTAAACACCTTCCCACTTGTGGATTTGAATATATTAATCAAGAAGAGTCTAAAAACTAGAAATGTTATTCATGCATTCGTTAAGTTGATTTCAAATACCCACCACACCATTTACATGATCACCATAATGACTATCTTCTAGCTCCTGAAAGGATGAAAGTGGATAATGTTGAAAAATGCATCCACATTTGAAGAAATAAATATGTTGAAAACTATGAAAATCTTAATCTGTATGAGAGATGAGGGCTCAAAATTACAAAAAGTCACCGCGGTAATAAATTTTAAGAAGTGCATGGTTAAAATTTTCTTTGGGCCCAATACCTATCTATGAAAAATTGGATGAAAAACTCAGCATTTTGAAAGACATAGAAAACTTTAGAAACAGGGTGGAATTGAGATTAGTCAATTCTGAAAAAGCATCTAGAAACCTTGCGGTAACATTAAACTATAAATATTGTAACATGTTTGGTGAGAATCTAATTTCAATACACATGAAAAAGATTAAGCCTGTATTTAACGAAACCATTTATTTTGTTATGTGCATTCTAGATCTCAGCAAATCCGTAATGTATCATTTTGATTATAATTACGTCAAAATTAAATTGTTCATATAGGGTAAAGCTGCTCTTCAGAAACAGTGATTCCATTGCCTACAAAATGGAAACCCTAGATGTTTACGAGGACATCAGCCAGTTTGACACAAGCAGCTACCTAAAAGATCACCAATCTAGGATCAATTCAATAGTAAACAAGAAGATTGATGGCGTGTTTAAGAATGAAAGGGGCTGGAAGATTATGAGTGAATTTGTTGGATTGAGAGCATGACTGTATTCGTATGAAATGATAAAGGATAAAAGAAGTGCAGGACTGTAAAGGAAGCTGTGATGAAGAAGTGCATTAGATTCGATGATTAGAACACTTGCCTTCTTAGTCGCAAGAAGCAGACGATAATGATGAATGTCATTAAAAGCCAAGACCATGGTCTACGGCCTAGTGGGTAATAGCGTGGGACTTTCTTACACATGGTCATACTGTGTGGGAGGTCGGAGGTTCGAATCCCGGCCGTGGCACTATAGTAGAGAAATTTTCACACCCAACCAGGCAACTGGCAAAGTTTTCTCCATCGAATATGTCATCTATTATAAATTGTAAATTTATTTATAATTCGTCCCCGTGTCGAAGCAGGAAATTATGGAGTATATGCGTCTCCCTCATTTGAAGTAGCTAAGCCACGTAAAATAACTGCCATTTTGGTTATTATTATTATTATTATTATTGTGAGATTTCATAGAAGAAGCAATAAGGTCGCCATATCTGCAAATGACGATAAACATGTAATTTAAGAAGATGAAATACCCACATTGGCATATAGGCATCGGAAGTTAAAAAAAAGGTTAAATATAGAAAATGGACATTTCAATAGAACGAGTTATTATTTTTCCAAACAATCCACTCTTTGAATTTGAATTAAAACAAATAGTTAAAATACTTTGACAAGAAAATCTAAGAAAAACGAGTGTAGGATTTTGAACCTAGACCTAGATTCGAACCTGCATCCGAGAGTTAAACGCATAAAAATGATAGCAAATACTATTTGATAGCTATGAATTGCATTCCCAGTTTAAAATAATAGATTATATAAGGTTACTCATATATTATAATAACGAACAAATACATTTAATAGGTCAAGTATTCTTTGGGTAGTAATGTTTATTCGCTTATTAGCAAGAAAAGTTTACGCTGATAATAAATTCGTTAAAACAAATTCTCCAATGATAAAACCATTAGGTCAGGGTAGCACGCCCATTAGAAATGCCTCTTTCGTGTAAGTATCAAGTTTCATTCTAAGTTAAACGCGATAAACACCAAAATAGGACTAATAGCAGCGGTTTATCTAATTGTAGCAACTAAATAAATCGAAATGTCGACGTTGTATGAAGTCGCATATATTAAATCTATTTCATTTACATTTTTTGAAGGTCTGGAAATACTGTTGAAATTTCAAACATTGTAGTTAGATATGGTAACATCTTTGGTGGTTTAAATGTTTGGTATCTATCAGTTATGCCCTTTCTTTACTGATGCGTTTTACAAAGAAAAAAATTAAACGGAGGTGTCTGTGATAAAAATTGAAATTTTCGACGAATTGACAACGTCCAGATACAAATGAAATCAAGCATCTGAAACTACAGTCTGCACGCCATATGTTGGACTGTATAACCTCGTACTGGTAATATAACCGCGTTAATAATAATCAATATTTTAGAAACCATTGTATGGTTCACGCACACCAAAATGAGCCAGAATCAGCATGTTTCTACTAATCATGCCGTTAACTGAAATATTTATCAGTATCAGGAGACTGTTTGGTTAATTAATTCAGTGAGTGAGGGAATTCTTGGTTTAACTTCGATGCTAGATACACCTGAGAGATATGGCCAAAGGGCGCAGCATCCTCGCTAAATCATTTAGAAAACTGAATTGATTAAAGCCTAATTACAAACGTAGTCGAAGTGTCTTCCCCAACTAATATCTATGGACACCATTCTCGTTTTATGTTTAATCCAGAAATAGTTCTGGATAGTTGATAGAAGCATGATTTAATGAGATTTGAAATTCTTTTTGGCCGTTATTGTATTATATAATCCGATAAACTATTTAATACTAATAACACTCATTTAGCACTCTCACGGAGATAATAATTAAAATATAGGTTTCTGTCTTCGCTAAATTTGCGCGTGTCGTGATATATTTGGAACATATGGAACAACGGTTAATAGCTGAACACAGCCTTCTAACAAAATATGACATCAATTAATAAAAGATGATATGAAACCTGGTCACGGTCTAGTGGAACAAGGCTTGATGGTGACGGGAGAACGCGATAAACACCACGACAGATATACTCGCAATAAGCCTGCACATTATCGCACCATTATAACAATACCGGTCGTATTTAATTGTGTATTGACGTGTTTTCTAACACCGGGTTACGTATTTCACAAGGTAGAAGAAAACTATTAAACACCACACTCCTTTATTTAAATGATCCATAGACTAAAGGTGTGGTCTGTCAATAGTTATCTTTATTGTACCGGACTAAGCCTTGTTTAGCGTTGTTTATAGTGGAGTGTTTATAGTTTGATAATCTTGTTCGGAATTCATTTAGGGACACAGTAGTTTCAGTTTTGCTGAAATATTTTCTATGATCATATACATGCATTTAATTAAATAATTGCCTTTTGGATATAAGCACACAAGACGTGCACGTCTGTTAAGTATCCTTATGAAACACACACATTCATGACAATAACTTCCTATGACAATAGTTTTATATTCCACAACATGATCACCTCGTAAGAGATGATTTAACATATGTGGCTGGCTATCTTTTACTTCTGCAGCGACACGACCCAAAAGGAACACACACTTGTATGACATTTACAATAACAAACACGATAAAGGTATCAATATTATTAATGATTATAGGAAACAAATAGAACAATATATACTACTTATTACTAGACAATGTCATTGCAAGTTAACTAAATAATAACATCAAAGCTATTACTAAAGGTAGGCTGCGTTTGCGTGTATAGAAGGGATACATGACTGTGCCTCTAAATAGGGAATAGAAACACTAAGTGTTAAACACGGCAGAAATGTCATAGCAATGTAACTTATAAGTAAGTTTAATGCATGCCTCTTATTTACGATTCGCAGAACTTTCCTGTAGTTCCATCCGGGCAAGAACAATCCACAGCACCGTCAACTTCAATACACGTGCCACCGTTGAGACAAGGCATTAGGCCAACAGTAGAACACCCTGGAAACGTATTGCTAAGCTGTAAAAGTCTTATAAAATAAGAACACATTTGATTCCTTACTATGTCATATAAAATAATCAATTAAAGTTAATAAGAAACGTGTATATTTAACATTCTATTTAGAGTGTTTATACGAGAAGAACGAGTTTCATTTATTTTCTACTCAAAAGAATGTGTGAATCTCTAACTGATTTATATGTTTCGGGCATTTTACCGTGGTGAATAATGCTAACGCTAAGTTGATAACAGACAATTTAACGGTGAAGTTGTAGATATAAGTTTGAGGGAACTTATTCGTAGTTTGAACATACTACATATTCTTGTTTTTTCCATTACAAGTAGTTGTAGTTATCTGTAATCACAGAACGATAAACAAATTATCCATGTAAGTGTAATCGTGTTACCTTCACGTTGCAGATTCCAAACTAAATATTTATCACCAGCCACTACTTGTTTTTCTGTCGTCTTGTAGCCACGACAAATCGATGGGGAACTTTCATACGCAACTGTCACACAGTCGTTGTTCTCGATACAAATATAATGACATTGGGTTATTGTCTCGATGTACATCTCAAATATTTTGTAATCTGTCTTTGGGAAAGCGTCGACTGAAACAAGAGTAGCAGGTCGGCCATTAAGACAGAAGCCTATCCTCACTATAAGGCTGACTAAAGCAATGTCTCTAGCAGTTATCATGGTCAGACTCGTGGTGTCGATGATGGCTGTTGGCTGAATGGATGCTGCCCGATTCTGTGAGCCGTAACTATATTTCTATCATCGCTGACGAACGATCTCGCCATGGACAACTACGTGAATAATGGAAGACCCGACTGAAGGTGGCCGCGTTTCGCAGACTTTCAGTCTAGATGGCCGGATAGGAACTTCATTAATAAGGTCACCATCCTTCGATTTTCTTGTTCCATAACAGCTGCCTTTGTGTCGTTTTATTCTGGGTACGATACAATCTGGCACGAACAGAATATCGTGTCAACACCGTAGATATATGTGCTTAGATAGACATACATCACTTGGCTACAAACCTGCAATTTTGGAGTTCGAATCCGTCTCATAGCCGTGTTTGTGAGATATTTCCTTAGGTAGAGAAGGCCTATCGACCATTTGCCACAGGTCTCGATTTTTAGTTATCCTTAAGTTTTAAGTTTAATTTCGAGGAATTCTTTCAGTTATCACTCTACACGATATATTTTGATCCACTCATATGTTTGTACCTTTCTAGACATTACTCGGTTTATTAAATGTTTGTTTGTTTCCGGCCTGTAGTTCTTGACCATATTATTATGCTTTCGTCAGAATACACCTTTCTCCTCTTATTTCTAATAAATAATTAATTATACTCCAGACGACCCGCTCGCCTCACGGACCCTTGATGGTAATGCCTTGTGTACATAGTTCAGACTCTGCAGTGAAAACTATTTCAGCTAAATAGGGAATTAAGCATACACTGTGATCACTGCGGAAAAACACCATCTGTTGACACAACTATACACACTTACAGGATGTTAGTATTGTTAGTATTACACATATGTAGATTTGTTTTATGTCAAGGTACGAACCATACCATCATCGTTAGAATTTCACGATTACTCTATTTATCAGAAGAAATGAGAAACAGCGTTTCCGGCCAATTATTGTATTGAACAATCCCAAAACGGCACACTCCCGTGACATACTGGCGTCTTTGGTAGCACAAATTGAATTTCGAACCAGACCCTTGATTTCAGTGAATTGTTGATGCATTTCAGTAGCGTTCTTTACCTGTGTAAGTTGTATGGTCTGTTGCTGTTACAGACAGATGTTCTGACTTTTAGAGTATCACGGTACAACGACCTTTAGTGGGTCCTAATAGTGAAAGAGCCTTATCAAATAAATATTATTATGATTAAATTACCCCATATCACTTAGTGGACGTTTTGGCAAGCAATCAATATTTAACTAACGATGTTAGGTGTTAGTTATGTGTAATGTTAATATTATTTCTATTACTAAACGTTTGTTGTTTATTTCTAACGAAAATTAATATCAGTTCTTTGTATTTGTGCTCTGAATTTTTTCGGCATTTATCTAGGGATTATCGGGAGAGGGGGGGGGGTCTACGATAAATATGTAAATGTAAACCAACAGACCATTTGAATAATGGCTTGTGGTTAAATATTATAGGAAGTGATTCCTAATGCTACCTTTAGTTAAATTGGCTGTTTCAAATTTTACCTGAACACCAAGCCACAATCTTAAATCAAACACCTAGACCCAGCCAAATAGAACAAGTAACACCATGTCAATAATGCGATACATATTTTACTTGTGATTTGTGAATACTCAAGTTTACAAGACAGTTAGGATAATCGGTAATAATCAGGGTAGTCCCCGCACCCTTATGTCGCTGGCTTGTAGATTGACAAGGTTAACTTTCGTGGAACAAAACATTCGCGTTTCTGCCTACCATTAGACCTTGTATGGACTCGTTGACTTCTCACTGATCGATTTGGAATAGACATCCACCAATGTTCTAAAGATGTTACCGAATAACCTCCGACATTCCGTCCATTCTTGTTGACTATAAAATATGCATAGAAACGCGGCATCGGTCGAAGACAAGTAGTGATGGGATCATCGTAGACAAACATATCGTCAATGTATAGTACCTCAGGCATATTTAGTTATATGATATATATAGATGGCGAAGACACATCTGCATAGGTGATAATGATTAGTCCATTATATAATTAATAATGCCTTGTTACAGAATGCTTTCAGCTCACTAAACAAAATAAGGTGATCTAGGCTTTTGTTTTAAAACCTGTTATATGAAGGAGCTTGGAAACAATGTGGAAATATAACTTTGCGGTAGTCGAGTAGAATCCCTTTCTTTAATCAAATTTATATGAAGCCACCATTTGGGTGGTTGAGGCACTAAGAAAAGGCTACTTTCTACATCTAAATAATAATAATAATAATAATAATAATAATAATAAATAAACAATATTAAATAATAATATTAATAATCTGAAAAGATGAGTTTTCAAATGGTGACGGAAGAAACTATGCTATTTGATGATTTAAAATATTCAGGGAGTGAGTTCCAAAGAGTAGGGATAATAACTGAAAAAACGCAAGTGGCAGCATGAGTTTTAACCCTGGTAAAAAATACAGCAAGGGAAACCCAGATAAATGAAGTACCCTGGCCAAGCAAGTGATCTAACAAACATAATAAGTACCAACATATAAGATGTGTAGAAATATATCTGAGAATGAAACATATATATATATATATATATATATATAACTTATCAAAATTATTCAACTTTATATTACCGATATTTTATGTCACTGTTATTATGTCAGTATATGGCATAAATAATCAATGAATCACACGCCTACTTTTGTATTTAAAAAAAAAATCCAAAGTATTTTGTACTTGTACTTGGATTTTTTGCAAATTACTTGTACTCGCTTATAAAGTATAAATAAAGACTTGGACTTTGTAAAATTGAAAGTACTTGTATTTAAGTAAATTCCCGGTGTACTTGACCTGTCCCTGATATCCATTTTCCCAGTAATTTATTAAACATTTAAAGCAAACAGTTATATAGGTGTCACTAAAATATTACAATCATTAGTAAAACGTGGAAAAAACAGACGACATTACTGAAGCATTAATAGTGCTTGAAGCTGGGCAGGCAAATAATTACATAGAGCATACGGCTGATGTCGACTATAACTAAAAATACGATCTAAATGTCTAACATATTGTATTAATCTATTGTAATAATTATCATTTTATTACGGAGTAATTGAAAGCTAACTTATCAAATATTACGCAAGTATTGATACAATGATGACATATTTTTTATTTATTTTAGTTAATCTTGTACGAATTGATATAATATAACTGTGAGTGAGCATTTGTATGTACATGTCATCAAAGTCCACTGATTTCGTTAATAGTCCGCTTACTTGGTCTGCTAGCTGCAAAAGATCCAGAGGTTTTGGTACCAGCTCTGGAGAAATGGACAAATTTAAACGGCTCGCCCTTCCTATTAGCCGACCAACCACCGTCTTCCCTAGTAATGTTATGTCCTTTATCCCGATATTGGATGTCCCGAATAACAGGTATGGAAAATAAACTAATTTCGGATGATTGAACGGAGTTCGATCTGGATCGGCGATTGATTGATTCCAAACCTTCTACATAGAGTGATAACTACTGATATGACAGTAGACTGTTAATATCACCAATAATATGTACCAATAACAAAGAAAAGGCTGGCACTAAAGGTCAATGCGTGCACAAAAGTGGCCGTAAAGCACCAATCATCATCATCATCATCATCATCATCATCCATAGTGGACCTAAACAAATATCAAAGACACGAGACGGCATCAGATTAGTATAAATGTATAAATAAAAGGAACCAGCTCAACTAACTAAATAAAACATACCTAAATATTCCTATCATCAATATGTTTAGGGAATTATAGGAAGACTATTTCGTAAAACAATACAATTGTACTCAACTCTATGGCTCTTACAGTATGGGTATTAAAAGATTAGATACTGGATACTATTCCTTGTATTGTGAGAGTGAGCCATACGATGAAAAGAATCTAAATAATTTGGGGCACAACCATTGAAGATATTATAGATTAGATTTACGGACATAGAATTGACCCTGTTTCCCAAATTAACTCAAGAAAGTTAATAAAAAATAGACAGTCAATATGACAACGGGTATGTAGATCTAGTATGAATCTAATAGTTTTGTTTTGTGATAATATATATATATATATATATATATATATATATATATTGGGGGACATCAACCAATAAATGGGTCATCAACTGCACGAAGCTGTAAACTATTGCTAACTCTCCATCCTAAAGATTGGTCTGCAATCGGGTTATAAACTTATCTAGATGTTCGCGTACATTAAGCAGCGGGATTTTGGCCTTTCCTGAGACAAATCTCATCGAATAAGGTAATTTCTCGTAATATCAGCAATATCACCAATTTGTGAATCTAATTCCGGTTCAGATAAAGTGAAATACTAAATTCATTATTGTACATATCGACATTTTATAACGTCATTTTCTCAAACCTTTTTATGTGATCCCGCAATATGGCGCCCATCAGGATCCACTGCAACACATGCTTATCGTTTTCATTCAATTAACTCTAAGTTTATATTTGTTTAAATTTAATCAAACTTTCACAGAATATTATAGTGTTTGTATAAAAAGTACTGCTTAAAATACGATGACATTCATTATTTTCCATGACAATTGAGTTGGAATATATATCTATACATGTTTTCCTTGACCTGAGTAATCATGGTGCTTTGTGCAATAAATAGTGCCTATGACTTGTGGTCTACACAAAATAGTCAGTGGTTGTGCCACTGTGTTAACTGGTCGTCATTCACGTGGACTGGCTTCATATGTAAACATAATTAGGCATCTGATGTATGTTTCTCAACGCTTTGTTCTTACAAATATGATATAGATAAATTTGAAATAATAACACTTATTGATGGAGAAGATATTCATTTACCGAAATATCACAATGCACATCCGATATGATAACATTTTGAGTGAGATAATGCCCATCAAAACATACCTAATTAGAACTGTCTCTATTGTTAACTATGGAAATTCCCAGTGCGGGTTTTTTCTAATCCGAAGGTTCTTCGTCTGAATTGATGTATTTTAAAGGGAATTCAGTTGTATTGCATTACTACTCAAATATGTAAAAAAAATATAATAGTGCCTACATGATTGCACATTTTACTGAGAACGATGTGGCGCCGTTAGAACTGGATCGAGTCTGGTTAAACTGGGATACGGACTTTGTGATATTACGGTGTCCACTTCAGAGGGTGCGATCATTATACGATAATTACAGTTAGCATAACTTTTAAGCAGACATTAGCAAACAGTTTTTCTATTCCAGGATTCGAAATTGACCACTCGCCACTCACCAATATCAACGGATCCGCACTAATATTTAGTGCCATTGCGGCGCATAAAGTCTAGTACAGTCACCAGGAAAATCTTAACCCTTAATTTAATTTCATTCGGCTGTTTTCCCACTTTTTCTCGACAAAATTTACCTGGACGCCATTATGAGACGAATGCCGCGCTGTGGAATATTCGTTTTATTGATCCCATATTACTTAAACAGCGCCACCGGGCCTCAAGCGGGCGTTTACAGAACGAATTAGCAACTCGGTGAAATGCTGTTATCGACGCGATCTCGACATTTGACTTTTCAGATTTTGATGTAAACAATGAAATGGCTGAGGAAGAAGTGATAAAAAAGTTTGACCAATTTCAAAATGAACATGAGTGAAAATGGTGAACTTGTGTTGAATGAATTTCACAGGCAAAAGTGATTAAATTAGGATTAAACGTTGGGAGTGTCTTACCTCTGGATGTTCCACGTCTGTGGGCGATTTCATGCATTGGAATGTACCTAGAAAGGAATGTAGAGATACGAGTTAGAAATATACTCATGATCAGAAACTTACTTATGCTATTAGCCCACACAGTAGATTACTGGTTTAAACGAAAGCTGAACTAACTTGAAATGATGTCGCAGAGCTAGCTACTGCCACATGCAGAAATATCCAAGTGTTAGCTTCCTCACGTGTGCATGGGACCACTGCATCAAAATTAACACGGGCTAGGGAACGCTTACGGTCACCGAGAATTGTCCTGAACATGCACTTGCCTTGGAAAAGAGGAATATGCTCACGATGTCAATATAAATGATCCCCTTATCACATAACAGAAGCATGAATATTTTAAAACATGTTCTCTTGTATTGTTAGTAGTTATACACAGCATGTTATCTAACCCGCGGTAACGTTATGAGCTTCAATCGCTTGGCAAGTATCTATGACAGAAAGACATCGGTGAAATAGTCACCAACGGTTACAGCATTTCCATGACGAAGCATTTGAACGAGCACAGAAACATCCCGTATAGCAGCAGTTGTCTCTGGTCTGCCATTGTCGGGATATGATGAGACAATGCAGTACAAGATCTTCCTCTTGCTTCCCTGGTGCGCATATCCCTTCCGAGTTAACGAGGGAAGATGAACAGAGTTATCATGGGAGAACACGAGCTGATTGATACTGCGACCAGGGTGTGCTGCGATGGCGAAGCTTTGAACAACTTGAAGTTGGTGTGGGCAATGGTGTAGTGAACGCTTCCTCCCGGAGAGATGATTCGCTTATCAACAAATGCTTTGCATCTCTGTAATATGATGTTCCTTACCTTCCTCACATTATCTTCTACCCTGGGTGCATAACGAATGATAGGTCCAGGTCGACCAGCTCCTAATTACCCTCAAAAAAGGGTTCCCCTCAGCTGGTTAAATACATCCACCTCGCTTCATTACATCAAACTGAAGAAAAAAAGGAACCATGTATATAAGGATAGTACCGCATTAACCATAATTGCATTACTGAAATTGAAGAGTGCATCCTGCAATTGATTATATATATATATATATATATAAGAATTATCTTGTAGTCCATCTGGAATGTGAGGTACTGTTGGTGGTTACTCTTTTGTGCCCTCGATTTCTATGATTAGGCGAGTCTTCTCCAAAGTCAGAAAACTCACTCAATTCTTTCATCTTTGTAAGTTTTCAATTTCACAAACGATGAAGGATACATAGTTGTTTTATGTTTTTAGTCCGTTTGACATATAAAACAAAGGCTTCAGTTATGAGTTTCTATGACAACAGACGTGTTTGCACAGTTACCGGCACCCTTTTTATATTTGTCACTTTAAATCTGAAGAACAAATGTACACTCTACAGCACATAGAAATGTATTTGAAGTCACACCTTTGCTCATTTGAACACGACAAGGCCAGCATAGAGTAGACATTGTGAGTCTAATTTCCCTTAACTAAGATGCTATTGTGAATTTTACAAAATGTCACATTGTTATTTATTTTCCCGGATGCTTCATTTAAATACACCCAAAATTCAAAATTAGTGCTATAAATGAATTCAGTGACCGCGAATTAGCTGGAAAAGATGTATTGTAATAGTGTCTATGAAATGTTTCCTGCGCTATTTTTCCCTATGAACCTGATGAATTGAAGTCAAAACCCAATTAGTATGTCTACTAACAAGTGCTAAAATAGTATGTACCCACACAGGGTCACTTTAAATATCAACTTAAAACACACCATATTTGACGCATACCCAGAAAGGGTGAAATGCTACAATCTACGATGCAACGATTGTTACTATTGAACCCAGGTTATTATCAACCCAGTTACCTCCCATTTTATTAGTGTTCTGTGATAGACAAAATGACATAGGTCTATACGACAAAATCTTTTATTATCTCAATTTGTAGATTCTTGTCCTGATGCTTCTCTTTTCTCCTCGTCCCTCTTGTGCTCTTATTTATATTGCATCTTTAAATTATGATTAACACTAGTATCGTCTCCTTCCTCTCAGTGCTGTGATACTCTCGAACACCACAAACACCTTATCCATAATAGGGCCAGTAATAAGATACCACTAATGGTATACTGATCTTCTCAATTTTCATTTTAATTATTCATTCAAATCAACATGTAAGCTTTGTGCTTAATATGTGATATATATATATGTGTGTGTGTGTGCGTGTGTGTGTGAAAATTGGAAAATAAACCTTACCTTACGTGTAGTATTCTTTAAAATTAGCCTATTCATAATATAGAAAACTGCATTGAAGTATAAAAATGTGTTATGGTACATAAGCTTACTACTAGTTTTTCAATTGTTTAAAAAATGTAAAGCGTCTTAGAGTAATCCGAGTTGAATAAAGCGTTTTATGAAACACTATTATTATTTATTGGTATTTTTTAAATTATAAATAATTCTTAATTGGTCCGGCGATCTACTTCATAATATAAGTTCAAAAAGAAAACCCCGTAGTTGCATTTATCTATAGAAATATATTTTTTAAAATTATTTTTGGCATAATAATATTTTTTATCAATTTAGCTGGTAAGTACCCGTGATCAAATGACATTAAAAAACAAACAGAGTATACAAAGTAACCAAAAATATGTTCACTATACAATGAATCTGTATGAAAGTTGCTTTTAGATTTGAGATTTACAATTACAACACTGATCTTTGAATGGCAACATGCGCTGTATGCTCCCTTGGGAGTTGAGGTGTGTGTTGGATTGAAACAGTTCTGAGTAAAGGATAATAATACTTAGAGCAGCTATTTAGCTGATAGGGTGCTCTATAAATGTTATGTAGTATTATTATTTAAAAATAATAAAAATTGCTATTGATGGTAGACGCCAAAAGATTGTTATTAATGTGATTCATTTTAAATACACCCTTCTAGAACCTTATAGTTATCCAGATGAATTAACTAATTTGCAAAATTAACAGCTCACGTTCCATTTTAATTCATGAGAATTACAAACGACGATTAAACAATGTTTTACCTGGCTCCAAAATCTGGCAATGAAACCTGGTTCCAGTTTACTAATTCACATAACCGGCAAAATATTAAAGAATTTCTGGCCTCTGATTGACCCCTTTTAACATACGCATTCCATCCCGTGATACCATAATATATATTTTGCTCCGAGAATCAGACAAAAGGTATTCACTGAAACACACCGAAAAACTTAAAAATAGATATACATATTTTGCCAATGGACACTGTTTTCACTATAAGAGTAAAATACATTGGTAATAATAAGTTAATCACAATATAAGACAAGTCTACAGGATACATTAACGATATCATTATAATATGAAGCTATTGCCTATCATCCAGAACTGACAAATAAACACGAGGCTTGGAATAGGCATCCCAAATTAATTGTCGCATGTAAAAATTGCATATCTATATGCAGATGCTCAAATGACACTAACCTTTAAAACAGCAATAGTGTCACAACCCATAAATACTAGGAGAAACAATATAATACAATAAAACAAACACTTGACAGAACAATAGGCAGCGTTGATAACATTGGAAGAACCATTATTAAACATATTGTAAACATATTGATATATAATATATTGTGTGGCATAACAATCAAATCAGTGTATGATATTGACAGGTAATAATATTCTATTTGGTAGAACAATCAGATCAGTGTCCACCAAACATTCATTTCCGAGGTATAACATTAAAGCTTAACATGGGGTTTGGGCGACTATTCAGTAGCTATGCTCCATGTTTCTTCTGTATTAAGCTGGACCTGGACTTGTAGTGCGCCCTGAAAGTATTTTGGATTGCCGTGTACGCTACCATGTACTTATGTGTTTTTGTAAAATATCTGGACACCGTATTTACCTAATTACAGCCGTACATGGCCAGAATACTGCGACTGCGGTGCTTTGATGGTGTTAATTTAGACATTCCGGTACCTGAGCCCCAATATATCTGCCAGTACAATCTGAATAAGCCTATATCAGACAGTCAGGTAAGGTAAATGAAATTGATTTCTCAAATATGCCCATAAACTGACAGCTCTTCTGATAAGATGCTCTGTAGGGAGATAGTATATATTCCGGACTTAGAAATAACACACTGATATATTCCGGATCAGCATGTCTAGATAGCGAATGATAATTAAAGACAAGATGGTTGTGTAAGGTGTTACACAAATAGGGGGCATCTGACTTTGAAAGCTGACGAACATTGTAATCTAACGTACCAAGTGTAGCGAAACTGGTCTGCATATTAGTGCGAACACGACTTGAATAACATTTGTCAAATATATATCTATTACCTGAAATATCATATTTATCACATATTTGACGAGCCCGAGATATAAGACCAGAGTGATTTTTCAGATATCCACGGTATGCATATTTAGGAGATATCTATAATATGATCTCGCACCAGAATACTTATGAAAAACTGCTCTAATTAAATAAAGCCAGTTAACTTCCATAGTCGACTCTATTTTGATAACATTGAGGCCATTCAAGAGGTATAGTTTTAAAAGAAACTTTGTGCTAAACTAGATCTGCTTTTAGCAATTGTGCATGTGTTTTTAGATATTTCACATTTTTTGATACAACATTATAATTAATACCATAGGCTAAAGCTGCTATAATTGCTAAATTCGAAACATATGAAATAACATCACAATTTGCATTATGATTAGTAAATAGTGATATTTTTTTTTGGGGGGGGGGGGGGCTGCTCCCCCCAAAGAGTTCCGAGCATAAATAACCGTTCTAAATGATTGAATTATATTTTCAACATGTTCGTTAGATTTTGAGGAGGCCAGTTTGCCAAAGAAATACACATTCTGTTTTCACTGGGTTGAAACATAACACATCGTTCGTTATATACCTATTCGCAACATCGGTTAACTGAAAAGATATATAACAAATACTTACTAACAATGTACACATAATAATGCTCCTTTGGGGATTCACTTCACGACTTATCAACAGTAATACAATATATTTAACTTTAATACCATATTGTTGCATAATAAAACATCATACAATTAACAACCACTAACAAATAGTATATTTACATTGCCATTTCTAATCAGTTATACCAAATTTCTTTATTGATAATGGAACATGGAGCATTCGATCCCAAACATCGAGCGTACCCACTAGTCTACCTGAATCCCTGCTTAAGAAGGCAATATTCCACTGCTTTACGTTGTCAATTGTTTGACTAGACCGTGACGATGAATGACAAATGACCAGCTTCAAACAACTGAAGTTACATCAATATTTCATATATACTGGCTGTCAAAATATAATTTATGGCCACATTCAATAGGGCGCAAAAGAAACTAGACATATTAAGCTTCGTAAAAATACAAACAAATAATACACACCGCTCTCTTGTGTCCTAATATTTCCCAATAAATTGCTCTAATATGGAGTAATTATATCAGCATACTGAATCAAATGTTCTATATATCTGCACGGTGAACATTCATACCCATTACGTGGATAACATTATGTGCACTTAATGTTTGTAAACACATGTCTATACCTGCTGGTGGAGAGCATATGGCTCTGACTCGTCGGCAAATATCCAGTACGAGCATCATGTCGACCAACGTTGAACCTGATCTATTTGTGGAGGCAGTGAAAGTTCTGTAACCGACAACCAACGTAACGATTGATATCATTGTAACACTGTTCATAGCTCACAGTGCAATTTTGAAATCAGACTACGAGGATCTTTTTTTTTGCGAAAAAAGACCAGAAGATCGAGGATCTGAAGCAGCGCCAATTTGCCCTTGAGGATAAATATGATGCTCTGGAGCAATATGTTCGACTTAACACTGTGTGCATTCGTGGTATACCTGACCCATCCTAAGACGCATTTATTAATATGGTGAACAATAAGTTGGGGATAAAGATCTTTGAGAATGATATCATCCGCTCTCACTGTATTCGTAAATCTGGTGATGGGAGACACAGGGACATTATTGTCAAGTTTATGTGTCACCTAGCGGAGTCTGTGGGCTAAGTCCAGCTAAAAGGTTAGCTCTTTGAAATATCATAAGCAGTTCCTGGATACCTTGATATATGATGGTGTCGTATTGGCTAAATTATTGGATAATAAGGTGTTTAGACTGACAGCGGACTTTGGTAGCATATAGGTAACCGTACCTTGTGATGACAATTTTTCCCCCAAAATTAATTCACTCATGGTGTATATATGTCCCATTAATGCATTCCAATTTTCTCACATTATTCACCCTCTATAAAAAATATTGCAATATTATACATATAACCTATAAATATGTTGCTGTGTCGAGGAAAATATATTTAATGTTGTGAATAGATAAGCCTAGACTCGATGGTATGAAGACTGATGATCGATTTGGTTTGTCGACCCGATATGATGCTTTATATGAGATGATATGCTCTGATAGGGATGATTCGTCGTTTATAACTAATCAATGCGAATAGTATGAACTAATGGAATTTAAGAAAAGCCTCGTTGAATCCACCATTGACAATAGAACAATTCTGGATCATATTTCCACTTATATTATCGTGGAACAGTTTCGAGATTTACTTTCTAATCTTCATTCGGATAGTTTTTCTATTGATTTTATAGTCGTAAGTGAAGTATTTGTCGTTGATCGTGACCAGCGCATCTCTGTGCCGGGGTATTATGAAATCGTAACACGTCTGGGTGATATGAATGATGATTATAGAGGGGGCGTAGCATGATTTTAGACTTTAACATAAGGGATGGCCTGTCTGATTTCACATCACTCGTGTTTGAATCTCTGTTTGTTGAGTTGCCGTCAGAGTCTGGTGAATCGACTATAGTCGGTGTCATTTATAGCCCTAGTAGTGCCCCACGCGCCGATATTGAAATTTTTACTACTGTACTGCTTCATCGTATGGATCAGATAGACGACGATAGAAAATATGGAATGATCATAGTTGACATGAACATAGATTTGCTTAAATTTGGCATTCACGATGGCACCGACACTTATCTGGATAACAATTGTTCTCGTAGTTGTGTGCCCTTAATTTTTAAGACCAACTAAAATATGCGCATCAACTGCTTCGCTTATTGATCACATATTCACAAATAATATTGTAGCCAAATCCTTTTCAAGGATTATAATAAATGATGTTGCCTACCATTTCTGAACTTTTCATAGTACAAATAACAAACGTTAAGCAGTCAACACATTAAAAAACATTCTCGGCTTTTTAGAAGAAATAAACGCTCATTGTTTTAAATCTATTTTAGAAAATACAAATTTCTCTCAGTTAGCGAATATATCCTGTTCATATGCAGGACATAATAGATTTATTCAATTATACAAAGTAGCATTCGAGTTATCATTTCAATCCATAACAGTTAAATCTAGCAGTAAATTAATAAAACGAGAGTCCTGTCTTCAACTCGGAACTAAACAAAATTGTTCAGCAAAAAATGCAAAAGCCAACAGAAGTAAATATAAATATACATAAAGATATCTAAGTCTATTCAATACATTAAAACGTGAAGCAAAGCAAAATTACTTTTAATCTACCTTAGAACTGAATAAATCAAACATAAAAAACGCGGAAAATATTTAATCAAGCAATCGGAAAATTAAATGAAAAGTCAAAATTCTCACAGTCATTCTAAATAGATGATAAATATATTACAGATGAATAAAAAATAGGCACTATGTTTAATTTTATTTTCCCCAACATTTGGTCGCAATATTAGTCATAACGTTCCACAAATCATCTACCAAACCACCATGACTATAGCATGTTGCTGGGCCCAGTTTATATGTCATTGGCATAGTAAAAACAATTAAATCAATAATAATCTCTGGACCCTACGAAATTTCTTCCAAAATGCTCATAACTATAATAATTGAAACAAGTATCCAGATTACACATATTATTAACACACACACACACACACACACACACACATATATATATATATATATATGTGTGTGTGTGTGTTTGTGTTGTATATATTACATTGATATATATATATATATTATATATATATAATCTGTATAATCAAGTAATATGTATATTACCTAAAATATTCAGGTAATCGGTATTAAATCTCAATTAGCAATACAGTTATTACCTGAATAATTTACATCCAGCAATTCTTACTATTATCGAAGTGTCATTAAGTCAAATACGCTTTTTTTATAGATATAAGCATATTTTAATGAATTATTTTGTTGATCAAATGATATTTATGTTCATTTGTATTTATTATCAGGCATATATTTGTATGATTACAAGGAAGCGTTTAAAAATTATCATGGTGTAACATCTGTAGTGTTATCGTCTCGCGACTACGTCTATTGTAGACATAGCGTAAGAACTTGTAGGAGCTGGGCGGGGGGTCTGATTACCATTGTAGACATAGCGCAAGAACTTGTAGGAGCTGGGCGGGGGGTCTGATTACTATTGTAGACATAGCGCAAGAACTTGTAGGAGCTGGGGGGGAGGGTCTGATTACTATTGTAGACATAGTGCAAGAACTGGTAGGAGCTGGAGGGGGGGGTCTGATTACTATTGTAGACATAGCGCAAGAACTTGTAGGAGCTGGGGGGGGGATCTGATTACTATTGTAGACATAGTGCAAGAACTGGTAGGAGCTGGGGGGTCTGATTACTATTGTAGACATAGCGCAAGAACTTGTAGGAGCTGGGGGGGGTCTGATTACTTTTGTAGACATAGCGCAAGAACTTGTAGGAGCTGGGGGGGGGGGGCTGATTACTATTGTAGACATAGCGCAAGAACTTGTAGGAGCTGGGGGGGGGCCTGATTACTATTGTAGACATAGCGCAAGAACTTGTAGGAGCTGGGGGGGTATGATTACTATCGCTTACACAAGGCGTTGAATAAACGTCTAGTCTTATGTTGTAGTAGGTTATGCTCACACCTAACCCTATAACACCATATGGTACCGTCAGAAGTCTGCAGAAAACTTACGTCTGACCAGAAAGAGTAAAATATACATGGTGTAAGTGTGTAAAAGACAAAAGAAATTGAGAACATTCGGTCCAATTATTCCAAGTCGCCTCACTAGAACTGTTCTTTTCAAAAGATCTGACGAATGGCCGAAATGGTTTCGCAGATTTGAAAGGTTCCAACTCGCATCTGCGTTGGACGAAAAGGAGAAAGTCACGCCAGTAAATGCATTGATTTATGCAATGGGGACGAGGCAGATGATAAAATAACAGGGTTCGGATTGACAGACGAAGAGAATGGGGACTATAATGTGGTCCAAAACAAGTTTGAGGGACACTTTGTAATTTGCCGCAATGCCATATTTGAAGAGGCTAAGTTCAGTAGACGTTCGCAGGATGAAGGTGAAATTGTGGACAGCTTTATCACTTGGCTGTACTGCTTAGCAGAATACTGCGAATGTGATGTTCTGATATTAAGAAATGATTCAAAATCGCACTGTTCTAGGGATTCCAGATACATCACTATAATTGAAGTTAGAAACGTTAAACAAAGCTATTGACATGGCTTGACAAAGCGAGGCCGTGAAAAGGGAACAATCCACTTTAAGAAGCAATCTGGTTACATGGGGTAGCAGCAATGTTGATGGTGTGCAAGGACAAGGTACAAGAAAGCCTAACAAGCACAGTTAATGGAATCGGAAAACATGGACAAAAGTTCAAAACAGTAAACAAATCACGAAAAGGAGGTGTGATCATTTCGGGAAATCGATGTGCGCAGTCAGTGAGGCAGCCTGTTTCAAGTGCAAAAATGTGTGACATTTTAGTGTAATGGGTCTATCAGTGAAAACGGTAGACACAGTTATTAAAAATTCCCATTCTAATGTCCTTGGAGAGATGGACCAAGGTGACAAACCATGGCTAGCTAAAGTTGAGCTTGAGGTAGTTTGGACAAGAACTTTGACGACACAGGCGTGGACGCGACAGTAATTTCAGAAGAAGACAACAAAAGTGCAGGAAAACCGAAACTAAACTATGTGAATCAACAAAAACAATATTGCGACAAACCAGAGTTTTGAAGCCCTCGGGCAAATTTATTTGGGAAGATTGTCGTGAGGAGACGCCATGTTGAAGGAAGACTTTATGTCCTTGGGAGTCAGAAGAGTTCCTTGCTAGGGAGGCGAACGTGTGAAATTCTTGGTCTTATCAGACGAGTGTCCGTGGATACGTTGGAGTCTACAAGAGATCTACAAGAGAGATCACTGAAAACTGTTTGACCGTTTTGGGGGAAATTCCTGGGCAATATGAGATCAAACTGCGTAGTGAAGAGATCGGATCTGTGACTTTGATCTTTCAACATTTGTGTAGTTTAGTCAGGGAGACGTTCTGAACAAGGGCAGAATAATCCTTGGGAGGTGATTGTGCCAGATGGTAGTCTGCCGGTTGTTGCTAGAAATC